>MEHQ01001895.1:0-139232 GCA_008828725.1 Saccharina japonica
TTCACTCCTCGTTAAGATTCTGAACCCTTAATTAATAATGATGGGATATTTTTGATGCGAGAGCGGTCCTGCTAGGCCCTTCGGTAGCATCATAGATGCTCTTCTCTAATGGTGTTGGGTACGTCCTAAGATTCGGGGGTGTACCCCCCTGGTCGCGAACGGACACAAACGGAAAAAAACAGTTCTGAAAGCTGCCGCAGCGTGGCTTTATTTAAAGAATCCTTAATATTGAGGTTTGTCTGCTGACTTCGTCTACTTCGTCTGCACTCGCTGACTTTGCTGATTCTTCGTTTGCTTTTTGGCGCGCGACGCGTACACTCAACCGATTCAGACACGCTCGGGACTGATAAGGCCCGCTATTTGTGCCGACCGTCCTGTGCTGCTCGTGTCGAAAGCGTGCCGAGATCGGCAGAGCTAGGCGATAGTGACTGCCCTAAACTGTTGCCAGTGCCAAATTGTGTCACTGGGATTTCTCGGCAGTAGAGCAAACTAGCAGTAGTATATAGCAACGATAGATCACCACCGGCAACTCTCAAGCAAACGATGTCGGGAGACATGTCAAGCAAGGCAAAACATGCGCTGTCAAGGGTGTAGGGTGGAGTGTTCCACACTAAAAACTAGTTGTTTGGTGACAGTCACGGCATGTCAAGGCTGTCAAGGGTTGAAGAGGAAGACCACATGTTCTCGGCAGTAGAGCAACAAACGGTGATGATCGGACGAGAAGAGGAAGACCATCATCGCCACACAACTAAAAAAGCAACCAGCACACACACCACCATCACCAGCAAACACCACAACGACGACCATCACCACCCCCGCCACCACCCCTGCCCCACGAGCCGCAGGAGCACCATGAAGTTGTTGTTGCTCGTAGTGGCTGGTGGTGGTTGGTGGTGGCTTCGTCCCGTGGTTTGGTGGCAGGCAGGTAGGTGGTGATGTGTGATGATCGATCGTGATTGTTGTGTCCAACAGGAGGAAGACCATCATCGCACACAACTAAAAAAGCAACCAGCACACACACCACCATCACCAGCAAACACCACAACGACGACCATCACCACCACCGCCACCACCCCGCCCCACGAGCCGCAGGAGCACCATAAGTTGTTGTTGCTCGTAGTGGCTGGTGGTGGTTGGTGGTGGCTTCGTCCCGTGGTTTGGTGGTGGTTCCTGGTACGCACTCGTTCAGCAGCAGCAGCATTTTTTTTTTTTTTTGTCCATCCCATTTCTTATCTGCTGCTGCTGCTGCTGCTGAGAAAACAAAAAGACAATACAAACACGATTTCTGAAATGATACAGATTTTACGAAATACGAGCAAAAAGACAATACAAATAAAAACGAATTCTGAAATGATTCAGATTTCTTAGTTTGCATTTTTCTCTGTACAAGGTTTTTGCGCTGACACGCATCGCTTAACAATACAATGTTGGTGGGTGGTGTTGGTGATTGTGGACTACCAGCCCAGGGACCAACCGACCTGATACCTGATACAGATTTTACAAAATACGAGCAAAAAGATATACAACAAAAACGAATTATGAAATGATTCAGATTTATTTGTTTACACTTTTTCTCTGTACTCGTACAAGGTTTTTGCGCTGACACGCATCGCTTAATTAACAATAAATGTTGGTGGGTGGTGTTGGTGATTGTGGGACTACCAGCCGAGGGACCAACCGACCAACCCAGTAAATCTCTCACCCACCACGCACACCCATCAATTACCTGCCGGTCAGTAAAAAAAGGTTTATGTGCTGACACAAGTCGCTTAGAATAAAAACGATCCAATCAATGACAATTATGCAGGAACACAGCAAAAAGAGAAAAGACGGCCAACGCAGTAGCTTAATGCAGTTATAGGAGTTTGACCACTTGAAGGCGTCTGTCACGCTCCTCATTCCCACCGTTCTTGTAATGAGGAGATATTGATGCGAGAAGCGGCCGCAGGCCTCGAGCATCAATAGATGCTCGTTCASTAATGGGTTGGGTGATCTGTCCGTGGGGGTGTACCCCCTGCTCGCGAACGGACACAAACGGKACAAAAAACAGTTCTGAAAGCTGCCACAGCGTGGCTTTATTTAAAGAATCCTTAATATTGAGGTTTGTCCGTCCGCTCGCACGTCCCCGCACGTCCTCGTCCCTCGCCTCGTTGCCTCGACTTCTTCCTTTGCTTTTTGGCGCGCGACGCGTACACTCAACCGATTCAGACACGCTCGGGACTGATAGAGGCCCGCTATTTGTGCCGACCGTCCTGTGCTGCTCGTGTCGAACAGCCGTGCCGAGATCGGAGAGCTAGGCGGTAGTTGACTGTCATAATTGGTTACCACAGTGACAGTTGTCACTGAGTTTTTTTATTTAACCCTGCGCTCAAGCTCTCAAGCAAAGATGTCGGGAGACATGTCAAGCAAGGCAAAACATGCGCTGTCAAGGGTGTAGGGTGGAGTGTTCCACACTAAAAACTAGTTGTTTGGTGACAGTCACGGCATGTCAAGGCTGTCAAGGGTTGAAAGTGAAGAACACACACACAGATTTGTACATCGTAGCTGCAACAGGCAGCTTTAGCTGTCAACAGTGGAGCTTCCGCATCACCATCGCAAACACACCAAACCCACCCACCAATACACACCAAGCCCACCACCCACCATCCACACCACACTACCCTACCATTCACCACTACCACCAGTCTATATAGATGCTTAGCTTTGTGCTTTGCTGCAGTGTGATGTGTATGACGTTCCTGGTAGTTGGTGGCTGCAGCAGGTGGTGATGATCGATTGTGTTGGTAGTGGCTGCAGCAGGTAGGTGGTGATGGTGATGATCGATCGTGATTATGTCGAGCTTGTCGATGATCGGACGAGAAAAGGTAAAGAGCATACATCACACACAGACGATTAGAACCAAGCACCACTCACCGACCACCAAAGCCCACCACTAACACCACCACCCGCACCCCACGATCACCACTAGTAGCTATATGGAAGATGCACAGTCTTGCCATAGCCCTGTTCTGGTGGTGGTGTGTGTGGTGCGAAGCAGGTGGTGGAATGGTGATGTGATTGTGTGTGCTTGGTATGTGTCTCCTCTTTCGAGAAACGTAGGATTATAGCACCATGTCTTATATTGCACATGGTACACCGCCAGCAAATTAAGGAATAAGGATCTGAGTAGAGACTACCAGGAACCAATCACCACCAACATAACACCACCATACCATAAACACTCACCGTTTATAGTCCGCCAACAGGAGCACCAGCAAGCTTGTTGCTCGTCTGTGGTGGTGGTCGTAGTGGCTGTGGTCGTGGGTAATTGTAGCTTGGTCGTAGTCATGATCAGCCTCCTCGATACCTGGGTAGGTGATTGAAAATTCGGTTACCCAGACAGTCGCTTGCCATAGTATTCCTTGGTTACAGCTAGCAGCAGCATTTTTTCTTTTTTTCTATCCGATTCAGGTCCGATTTGTTATGAACTGCCAACGTACCGGGTACGAGAACACTACGACACGAGCAAAACCAGAAAATAAAACAAAAAGACAATAAAAACAAAAATTATGAAATGATGCAGAATACAAAACTCGTGCTTATTATTTGTGCCGAGTACACTGATGCCCTCGTACGGAACAAAAAAAAACAAAATGGCCACGAACACCGACACCCCACCGATCCACTCCTGTACAAGGTTTTGCGCTGACGCTTATCGCTTCACTAGAAATGTTGGTGGATGGTGTTGGGACAACCGGCCCAGGGACCAACCGACCCACCCAGTTATTACTCTCTCACCCACAACCCACAACGGACCCCCACCAACCTATATACTTGCGCATGAGCCAAAAAAGGTTTATGTGCTGACACAAATCGCTTAAAATACAAAACGATCCAATCAATGACAATTGCAGGAACACAGCAAAAAGAGAAAAACCGCCAACGCAGTAGCTTAATGCAGTTAGGAGTTTGACCACTTGAAGGCGTCTGTCACGCTCCTCATTCCCACCGTTCTTGTAATGAGGAGCTATTGATGCGAGAAGGGCGCTAGCCCTTCGAGCATCAATAGATGCTCTTCSATAATGGTTGGGTATCTGCCCGTGGGTGTGTACCCCCCTGCTCCGAACGAGACACAAACGGACAAAAAACAGTTCTGAAAGACTGCCACAGCGTGGCCTTTATTTACGGATCTTAATATTGAGGTTTGTCCTGTCCCTCGCACGTCTGCCTCTCGCATCGTCCTCGCTTCTGCTGCCTGTCGCACTCGTTCGCTTTGCTTTTGTTTGGCGCGCGACGCGTACACTCAACCGATTCAGACACGCTCGGGACGGATAGAGGCCCGCTATTTGTGCCGACCGTCCTGTGCTGCTCGTGTCGAAAGCCGTGCCGAGTATCGGAGAGCTAGGCGGTATTGACTGTCATAATTGGTTACCACAGTGACAATTTTCACTGAATTTTTTATTTAACCCTGCGCTCAAGCTCTCAAGCAAAGATGTCGGGAGACAGTCAAGCAAGGCAAAACATGCGCTGTCAAGGGTGTAGGGTGGAGTGTTCCACTACTAAAAACTAGTTGTTTGGTGACAGTCACGGCATGTCAAGGCTGTCAAGGGTTGAAAGTAAGAACACACACACAAGATTTGTACATCGTAGCTGCAACAGGCAGCTTCCGACTGAGACGACGCACACATGCAACCACAGCACCACCACCACCACCACCACCACCCACCACTACCACCCACCACCGACCCCCAGCCACCACCACCAGCCAAGCAGCAGGGGCACCTGAAGCTTGTGGCTCGTGCTCGTGGTGGCTGGGGGTCGTGTAGTGGTGGTCTCGTGGGCCTGTGGTGTTTTCTGGTTTTTCCAGAAATTTCTGGTTTTTTCTGGTTTTTTCTGATTTCACCAGAAAAACTTCATCACCGAAAAAACAGGCCTCCAAGTTTTTCTGGTAATCCCGTAAATTTCTGGTTTTTATGGGTACGATCGGGCAGCCCCACCGTGCCAGCCGTGCCACCCCTCACGAACACACAGGGCTGGCCAGGGTTGTCCCCGAGGTCCTCCACAGGCCATAGCCGAGCGCAGAAGGCGCAAAAGCTTTTTGAGCTCTCACAATCGAGTTGACACAGTGACCGCACCGAGGTACCCGACCGACCGAGCTCGCGGAGGGCTGTAGCTCAAGCCTTTGTAGCGTTGGGCGTCGTAGCGCGACGAGTTGGTGGTGGATTCCACTCTCCGAGGCACCGATACCTGCCTACGAGCCAGGCCGACCGTTGTGGGACCACCACACGGATGGTTACCGAGAGCGCTGCTGCTGTAGTGACGGTTTTGTGCCTGGTGGACGATTATTAGCAAGGCAACTGAAGCTCGTACTTGTTAAGAACCCATTTTAGAAAATACCGAAATTTCCGAGAAAACCAGAAAAATACTTTTCTCGTTAAGATCGACCCTAAGTATATCGACCCTATAATTTCTGGTTTCACTTTCAACATCTCAGCCTGGCTTTCTTAAAAAGGCTTTTTTTATTTTTAGGTGTCATCTACTCTATGACAGTACAGATACGAAGAGCATGTCCAACTGGTGCCTGACGCCATAGCATGCACTCACATTAAGCGGCCGCTAACTCCACCCGGACCTGTAAGCCTAACCTTAGTTCTAACCCTAACAAAAGTTAATATCTAATTCGATTCTCAGAATCATTCCCATAAATCGCCGAATCGACAACCTTACTTACGTGTTGTGATCCGACCTCATTCAGGTGATAAGCGATATCGGGTCGTTCCATTCATTCCGTTTATATATCCCTGGTGTGTGCTGTAGTGCTCATCGTGCGCGCGAAACTTCCCCTTATGTAGGGAGAATGCACGCGGGGAGGGGCTGTGGAAAAGGCATCACGTAGCTTCTGTGGACACCTATTTACTAGGCCGGCGGCTCCCTGAGATAGAGATACGGCGTAAACGTATATACCTCCCGACAAAAACATGCGTTCTACATATCTACGAGTTTGTCTCATGTTTGGTTTTTTCGGGCCGTATGAAGCTCTAACATAACGTTCACTACCAATACTGGTCATTCCACGTTGAGGTCAGAGGCGAGTTTGGCCCGCGGCTTGTCAAAGGAGGAACTACCGCTTTGTCCCAACAAATAAAGTTCGTTTTCGTATAAGCATTGAATTCAAGTGTTCCATATATTTTCGGACAGAGTGGTACAACCTCGTAAAGGTACCCGGCATATTTGCAATACCAATCGGGGGCATTTATTTCGCCGCACGCCACGCTAGCCTAGCCCCAAGGCACCGTTCATCGGGTCGTATCTACAGCAGTGCTTATTCCATGGCGGTGTTTGGGCAAGGTCTACATTAGAGCACATCATTAATAGTATGGCAAGGGCCTGACTGTTTTTGGAGCACTGACACGGCAGGGGTTTCAGTTCTTGCGGGGGGCCACAGTAAATAGGGACCTACGGCACACACACCTGTTTTTACGAACAAGCTTTGGTCCTATTTACTATGGTCCCCGACACATTCTACGGTAGATAGAGGTGCACCTGTATACAGGCCATTTTCTGAGGGTGGTCGCTTGAGGAGCTCTGTATCTCTCACCCGAAACCCGATTTTGGAGGAAAATAGAAGTGCTACTACACTACACCCGACGAACAATCCCATGGCGCTCGTTTAAAGCCAAAAAATATTGAAACCCAAGAGCGTGATATGCCGACGAGTGTGGGTTGAAGAGCCCAGCCATTCAGGAAACCCTCCAGCCGAAAAGTGCTACGAATCTCTATCTCAGCACACGTCCCCCCGTAATATTAACAGCGTTTGTTTCCATCTGAGGAAATGCTTTGTGATCGGTTGACCTCCTCAAGCAAGCAACTACCGCGTGAACATGGACACTCTTGGTGTCCTCGACCCTCAGGTACTCTGTTTGGTTTCGGACCATCAGTGTATGCAATACGTATGATACGGTGAATGCGGGCCGGGTTGTGCAAACAAGCTTCCTCGAAGTCATTTAGGTTGCGCGTGATAGGTTGACCTCCTTCTCGTGTGTGAGAAGCTCAGGAAATAAGCCACCAACCTTGCAGGGGCGCTGCTCTTCAGGTGTACCCCCCGCCTTCCCTCTCGCGCCGTCGTATGCTTCCTGGTTTTGGGCAGAGTGTTATCTTGAACAAAGCACGGCATCGCGGCATGATTTATACCAGGTAGGAATTATTGTCGGTAACAAGTCAGGGCTTGATCGGTGACCCGAGCTAGACATATATGCGAAGTATCGCTTCAATTCGTCAGAAGAAGTTCTTCTGCGCCGTGCTATGGAACCGGGATACTGTACAAGTTGCACCGTTTTCAGCACAAAAGGGTCAGCACTCACGGGGTTCCAGAAACTATGAGCTACCCGATGGAACGTCGGAGTCAAATGTGTACATCGTGTCACGAGCCGTCGGGGTCTCCGCGTGCCCCCTGACATCGAAGTTGTAGACCAAGCTTAGACCAGGTTTCCAATATATATATACATTCACTCGTTACAGATCGACTTGATACGAACACCAGCAAGACACACCTGCCGATACGAACCAAGACAACCTAACCCCAAGACAAACGTCTATGTACAACCTACATCCATCCCCGCCCCAAACCGTACACAAGTAGGGCGTGGCCACCACTCGCGGACTCTGTCCCCTACTCCGCTGATTTTTTTTCCCCCTTTCAAGCAACCTGCCGCAGACTACATAGCCTATATTCGCCGCAGTTTGGCCCGCAAAATATGAATAGGGCAAGTGCTCGAGAGATCGACCTACAAGAGGTACAACTTCGTTTTCCTGCCGCGGAAGCAGACTTCTTTTACACATTTACCCTAAAATCAAATCACGATTTCTACAAGTTTGGACAGGGAAATGTTCTCCTCTATATTAAGGAGGGACGCACCCCTTTCCGAAATAAGACCAGACTGGGCCAGCAAGCACTCCGGTCGCGTACAACAGTGCAGCACTGCACTAGTGGTAGTACGGTAGGCACCCTGGTTGGTATTGGTCTCTCGCTACTCCAGAACAAAGCTCGCTGCTCCAAACAAATTGGTATACCAGGTATTATATACAGAACCCAACCGTCCCATCACATATTATACGTACGTACTGGTACTGCTTTGGTAGTGAGAAACTACCGCACCGACCAGGGGCAACATACAAAAATAGTCAGTGCACGCACAGCTAGTTATTCAGACCCGTGTTATGCGGGCGTACTGCTGTAGTAGTAGTAGTAGTAGTAGTAGTAGTAGTAGTAGTAGTAGTAGTAGTAGTAGTAGTACTAATAGTAGTAGTTGTAGCAGTAGTAGTAGCACCTACAGCGTTTTTTCATGGGACGCCTCCCTTGAGGGGCTCCGACACCAACCCGTGTTGATAAATGCTGTCAGCCAAGCCCGGCACAAAATTCCATGGGTCATACACCTGCTGTAGCTATTGGCGTTCCATAATACAGTGTGTCTACCGAGAACAATGTCAGGAAATGAGAATCGGGTACAAGGATATTGGTATGGGAGGCGGGGGGGTATACGTACTTTTCCTTCGGCTCCTACGATGAGGCAGGGTATACACGTACCCCCCCAAAAAACGGACTACTTTTTGGGAGAATACCTGTCTGAGTCCTACAAACAATCGTAGAAATTATCAAACATATACCCAATAACAATGCCCTACAGTAGTTTGAGTATACAACTGGCTACACCAGGCTGTTCGGGGGAGAGGGGGGGGGGCGGCAGGCCCTTCAGGGCCCGATTTTATTTACTTGAAAATGACAGAACAAAAACGGGGGGATGACGGACAAGCATTTATTTGTCTGGTATATCCCAGTTAACCTAATGGTAGATACCGCAGTTTCTCTGAGTTGACGAGGAAGCTCCGTCAGCAGGTTCCCCCTCCCTCCCCCCCTAAACGGTATCCCCTCTGCCGCAACATGCCTCTGAGGAACTCCATCGGCGACAACTGAGTGCCAACGCTACCTTAACACGGATGTTCGGTTCAAGAACCAATGCTTAAGAAGAGGAGCTATGCCCACCTTTGCCGAATGGACGGCACACGAGAGTATGTGTGCCATGGATTATATTGTCTTCAGACCGCCACAGTAGTGGCCGACTTTGTTCTCGCAAAACACCTGTCATCCAGGCAAACCAAACCCGTGTCTACTGTAGTTAGCCACCGACTGTACGCGTAGATACAACGTGTCCTTTGATTCGGTTCCAGAGGGGCTTTCTCAGAGCCTTCCTCAGCAGCCCCCGTCGCCACCACAGCCCCCACCGTCGCCACCACAGCCCCCGCCGCCGCCCCCACCGAAACCACGATAACCGCCGCCGCCGTCCCCGCCGCCGGCGCCTCTTGCACGAGCACTACTCCTCGTGCCCGAAATGCCTCCGGTGCTGTTACGCATTTGCCCCAGTGCTTTGGTACGAGCTTTGGCTTGTCGTTTAGCGGCATTCTTGTGCTGGTGGAGAACGCTCCCCCGAGGGTCGGTGGCATTGCTAGCGCTGCAGGCCGCACCCATAGCTATTAGTAGCAATACAATGAGAGTCGCCGGTGGTCGGTCGCGATCGCTCTGTGCAGGCGAACGGAAAAAAATGAAATGAAATAATAGACGGGGGGTTTGGTAGTGAAGGTGGGGTGCTTTGGCTTGCAGATATACGTTGTTCGGTGCTGGTATATAGTATATACAGTTGTGCGCATGCTACGGTAGAGATTCACCACGTTTGTTTTTTTCTGCGCGTGGCCACTTGAGAAAGGAGCTCTATGCCTCACCCAACAAATTCAATGTCCTGACTGTAAAATGACCGACGGGTTTGGGTTTACCCCCTTAAGAACTGGTCTCACGTTTTTGGGGACAAAATAATTGGAATTAGTGTGAGACGCATGCTACGATAGAGGCGCACCATGTTTTTTGCCTTCTAAGGGTGGTTACTTGAAGAGCTCTACACCTCACCCCAAAGTGATCATTAAGGGAGGAAAGTAAAAGCGCTACGTATCCGATTGAAAATCCCATGGCCGAAGCAAACAAGGAGCAATGTTGCAACAAAATAATGATCAAAGTCCGTCGAGTTTGGGTTGAGGAGCATTATTATCATTCAGAAATCATTTCAGCCAAAAACGTGCCATCTCTATCGTAACACGCATCGTGATATATATATATTTTCAGGTATGAGTGGGTCAAGGGCCCTCCGTCATTGAGGAACAATCTCAGCTAAAACGCGCTAGACAAAACGTGCGGCTTCTATTGTAGTCGGACGCTTCTTTGCGGTCACAACTCACTCGTACGTGCACAGAGCATGTAGTTCGCGTGCTGCGAAAATTGTCCAGGACGGATTTTCCAAACCCCCTTTAGGGCCATCAGCACGCGGCTATAAACGAAGCACAAGACTCGGCTGCACAACCCGTACAAAATGGGATATCCCGCTGGTTTCCCGTGAGCTGCCGCGGAATCATACGTGGACCCGTGGGTTTGTCATGGGACAGTCCACGGGAATCTGCCTTGCGCTCTCGGTATTCCGCGGCATATCATGAGTAATCCCACACTCCCACGGGATTCAACATGTGCACAAACCCACAGAGTTCCATGTGACATGGGATACAGTGGCATGTCGCCGCCCCCTCCGGGAAATAACGCGAACAATACTGCAGGGACCCCCCACAGGAGATCCCGTGGAATCTCCCATGCAGTCCCAGGTGCTCTAATGACACGCCTCACGCGGGGGAAAACCCATTCTGAGACGAAGATTTACTTAGGTACATTCAGTGTACCGGTATCGTTAGATTTATGATTAGAGAACAGAACGCTCGGCTAGGGCGTCATTACGATCCATACCACCAGAGCGCGTCGAAGCTCCAAACACAAAAGTGTTGGGACTTCCCGCCCCGTGGAGTAAAGCGTGATATCGTGTCATTCAGACGCAAAGGCCATGTTTATCCGCCGGACGACATCGGAACCCATAAGAGTAAGTCAGGGCAATCCTGTGCTTCTTGGATCGTAGCATCCAGACGCAAAGGGGCATATGAATCTGCCGGACGACATCGGCCCCCATAAGAGTAAGTCAGGGCAATCCTGTGTTTCTTGGATTTTCCCTGAGGTCTCTTACGGATAACCCATGAACCCTCATGGGAATCCGGGGCGATGTGTGTCGGCTTCCCGTCCGTTACGGTTGATGACATGCGAATCATTATGTACTCCTCGTAAATCCCATTTTCTCCCGCTTTGTATCCCGCGGTTACGAGGATGTCAATTATTCCGCGGGTTCCACCCAACCACACATGGAGATTATTATCATGCCATTTATTTTGAATCACGAGTCGTGGAGACCCATGGGGTCCCGTGGGAATCCCCATGGGAATTCCCGTGGATCACCCCGAGATATATTTCCGTCCCGGGAGTTCCCGCAGGATCCTGTTTGTTTTTGCTTAGATCCCCCTTAGCCTCATCCCACGGTAGGTAGTAGGGGTGTGCAGTTAGTGTTTACCTTATGAGGCGATATTTTTGTCGCTGGGACCGGGTGGGTTAACTCCTCAGGTGACCAACTAGTGGCCAGTTTGTTTGATACGTTCATCTTTGTCTATTGTGATATGCAGAACCATTAATAGCGCCGAAAACTATCTTCGAAGTCATATTTCCGTTGATGATGTATTGAGTTTCTCGTGCGAGACGCTCAGGAAAAAAGACATCATCGTCTACCTCTACTGCGAGATGGCTCCGGTCATTCCATTCGATCCCGTGGGTTCCCGCGGGATTTCCGATGGTATCCCACTGGATCCCGTGGCAATCAGGGTTCCTCGTGTTTTCATGTGAATCCCGCCGTATACCTACGGGATACCGGGGGGTCTCATGGGACCTACCAGCACCGTCGACGAAAGTGTGAAAGAAGAGGCGAATTTCGCTTCCAGTTACTTCCATAGACTTTTTCTCGTGACGTTTTGCTTCCCTCGCGCAGCATGCCCCCCGCTTGTGTGTGTGTTTTCCAGTAGGTGCTTCGTTTTGTTTCCGTGGCTCTTGGTCGTTTTTCTCCTGCCATGCCCTCGCTGCCGCTGTCCCGTAAGGAAGTGAATCGATGTTTCGTATATATATTTATTGACGCCGCTACTACCAAACTTGTACAAACGGAGTCAACAGACCATGTGAGAAGGTTTCCATTCAATAGTTGCATTCAGAGCCATTTATGGCTGATACACCGGTTGTGCTCCGTCCTTTGCTTTGTGTGCATTGGTTTTTGGGGTTGTCTTGTTTGGCGTTGTTGCGTCTTTCCCAATGTTGTTAAGTGTGCAACAAATAAATATCTTGTGGTCAAACTCGTTGGGTCTGGTTGGGTTGGGTCTAGTCGGGTCAGGTTGGGTGGGATTGCATGGGTGCATGGGTAGGTGGGTGGATGGTTGGGTGAGTGGGTGGGTAATTGGGTCGGTGGGTTATTGGATGGGTAGATAGGTGGGCAGGTATGCTGTGTGGGTGGGCGTAAGGGTAGCTAAACCACAAGTGGTTCGTTGGCGTAGGGTTGGGTTGCGGTTGGGTTCGCGTCGATTGGGTTCGATTGAGCAAAGAAAGGGTAGGGGCATGGCTAAGACGTGACGGTGGATGGGGGGGTGGGTAGCTCGTTGGATGGGCAAGTAAACCACGAATGACTCCGTTGGGTTTTGATTGGGTAAGGATGCGGAGTACACGAGTGGACGCGGGGCGTACTTCATTTTTATGCATGGCTGTAGTCATATGACCATAGACCCTCGCATCCCTACAGTGCCAGGACGGTGCATGTCGGGTTTTCACCGACCAGGAAGACTTTGCTAGCACCAAGCGCGAAGCAGAGCCGTTAGGCGTTGGAGACGTCGCATGGAGGGTGATCTGCATCCTACCAAGAACCGCTTGAGAGACGGACTTGCATAGGGATAAAATCTTCAATGAGTTAATTTAATTTGTGGTGTGGCCACTTCCTGAGACAGCAACGGGAGTACTATGTAACTGCCTCGCGGGTGCCTTGCCATATACACACTACCTGATACGATGATTCCCCTTGTGCGGAGCAAACGTTCTCCGACCCGCACAAATGATCCAACTCGACCGCCAGCCTTGATGACCGCCAAAACATCAAAAACACGGTACCCTGGGCGTGTAGCTCACGCAGTGAGAGGCGCGTTTTACAGCTTTTTCTCCAACCGACGCCAACCCGACCTATAAACATATAATATATTTATATCGGGTAGTCATTTGTTGCTTGCCTTAGTCATGTTGCCATTGTATTGGATGGGTTGGTTGCTAGGTCGGTAGGAGGGTGGTGGGAGGTGGGTGAGGGGGGTTGGGTGGGTGCGTTCGTCATATGCTGGCTTCGATGGGGACGGGTTGAGTTGGATTGGGGTTGGACCTATGTTGGTTGATATAGGTTAGGTCGGGTTGGTTGGGTTGGGCTCGAGTTGTGTAAATGTTTGGAGTACAGGGGTGCATTAGGTGTCTGCGTGGGTACGTGGGCGGGTAGATAGGTGGGTGGGNGGTGGGTGGGTGGGTGGGTGGGTGGGTGGGTGGTCAAATGGGTTGTTCATTGATGATGGGTCGCTAGGTGGTGTTGCGTGTGCAGAACACACACGCGTGACAGTCGTTCGGGTTGGCGTTTATGCTGGGTTAATTTTAGGCCGGTGTTGGGCCGGGTACCGAAGCAGAAAGATGCAGGAGTGGGTGGGCCGATGGGCAAGGGCGGAGGAGTGGTTGGGTGAGTGTGTCATAGGGTGCCTGGGTGTGTGTGTTCTGCAGTCACGGGCATTGGAGTTAGGTACACGACCTTACTGTGCCTCCATAAGGCAGCGAGCCACCCACCTTGTGGGGTACAAGTCTAATTGGAACTCGTGTGGGTTCAAGTATTGAGCGGCGAAAGAGTAAGCCGGTATCGAGCCACTGACTCAGAGGGGCAACATGTTTACAAGCGGGTACCTGGCCGACGTTATATCGAACTGTCTTCGGGCGGAAGGGAGCCACAGGTAAGTGGCGACACCTTCATCACTTTCCACGAGTCCAGAGCAGCTCTGAGCACGGCACATTTTCACGGGGCATATTGTTTTATGTAGAGAAGCGGCAACGACTGCCCCGACCGACTGCATACAAGGCACTTACCTCCCTGCCAAGGCACTAGCATATACTGGTAATTGTGAGCCGATACGTCTATGTGGGCGCAGTGCATGCAACGCTTTTGGCAGCCCCGCCAACAGAAACAAGGGTGGTATCCGGTCGCTGCCCCCGCCCCGCAAGCAACAGAGTATCGCACAGATATGATATGCCTGGTCGTTTGCTAATTGTGTGTAACATCGTGGGAGCGCATAAAGTGTTTATCGGGGAGGGGGGGCGTGACATTTCCTCCAGGCTCGTTTTTTTTGTGTTCTCTATATTTTCTATGTTTTATTTCTCTGATTACATAACTATCATCCTGCTTTCCTCTCAGTGTTCGTTATTTTTCATGAAGAATGCCCTTGCGTGAGCTTTAATCGTTGATCACTCAAAAGCACACCGAAAGAAGGAACCTATGGAAACACGATAATTTGTTTTCTTTCTCTTTTAACTCATGCCGTTTATCCGCCTTGTACATATGTGTTCCACTTTTCGTATCCACTAAGAAGTTAGCATATGACATTGGATTTCTTTAACCTCCACACTGCTTTTGTTTCATGTTTTATCTTGGTTTCGCAGTTAGTAGCCACAAAGCTTGTACAATGGTGGTGTCGATGATATAAATAGGGTATCTACAGTTGTAGGATGGATCATCAATACGGATACGTGATGTGGACGTTTCGATCAGCCACACAAAATGGGTTTTCGTACTTTTAAAGGAGCGGGTGTACCCATCGTATGGCCATTTCCACAACAGAATAACAATTTCCCCCTGGAGGTAAATCTGCTTGCCACGAGCAAGAACCTGCTGGGAATATGTATGGGATCAGTATTTTCAGCAGTAAAAGATAACACAACGTATAGTGTATAATACCACATGTCTCGAAAGATGGGTTTACACCGCTCACTGCGGAAAGCTAACACACACGAAGTTCAGGTACCTACTTACTGTTCGTACTACAGGAGCAGGATCCTGAACCTACCTCTCATTCCAAGCGGTTCATCACCCTTTTCAGAGTCAACCCATACAATAGCACTCTCCCTATACCAACCAGGCTCAATATACTATTGTAATGGTTTTGGCGTTAGTCCCTATGTTCGTGTTCACAGCAGTGTGCCTCGGCCATTTTGCTGAATAAACCGATTCATCTAATCCCAGCAATTTCCCAAGGCCCAGTTTTTCCCTAGAATTTCCCTTGGCCATGCAAGTATGGTGTACCCTTTCGGCAGTAGTCGTTCCACGTGGTTGCACTCCGAAGATAAGGATTCCGTTCAAAAGAGGGGGTTTAAGAGCCCGGATTATGAGTGTACTGGACATACTATACATCTATAATAGCTGCAGGGGTGGTCATATGAGAAATCCCTGTTTTTTCCAGGAAATTTCCTGATACGTTTTTATATTTGTGGGGCCACAAACAATACTGAACAGCCAATCATGAAGTTACGTAGGTATGAAAAACCTCTGGACAACTGACTCGCAGTGTTTTTGCAGTTCGGAGAGGCACGCCTTGCCGGCAGATCGGAGGACAGTGTGCCGGCCACAAGAGTTAAAATGAAGCCGGCATTAGATAGAGGGGAGCACCATGTCTTATGTTACCGACCAGACCTTCTCTTCCGTCAAATCGATCGGTGAGGCAAAGGGCCTATTGATTGCGTGTATGTATCATATGCCTGTGGAATGTTCAGTATTTCTGGGATTTTTCATAAAAATAAAACGTATCCCGAATTTTCCTGGAAAAGCGGGGTTTTCTTTTATGGCCACCCCTGTACACCTGAGTTTTCTCGTATGTAGACATTGGAGATTAAAGAGGGGCGAGCCCTCGAGATCGCCGACAGGAACGGTGCTTAGACACCCACGGCTCAAGCCGCAAACACATTTAGTAGTACCACCCTGTCCGGAGATGTGTTGGGCATTTCTGGGGAGAGAATGGAATCGCACTCAAGTGATAGACTACAAAGGACGTATATATATGTAGTAGGGTTCCGACAACATACGATATACGTATTTGCAGCTTTTTTTCTTCTAATAATGTTAGTCGTAGCATTTGGCGAACTGTGAACCCGTGAGGTTGCCGTCGAAAACGGTGCTGAGACTCCGAGCCCAACCCACAGTATATCGCGGTGTGCTTTTAGACAGCAGTAATTGACTGACTTATATGTGCTACGTACCTAAACCTGTCGTACCAAGTCAGCTCTCTGACCGAGCTGTGCAGTACGTTGGTCCAACAAATTAAGAATATTGTACCAAAACACATTCGATCGGTCGGTCCGGGCCTGTCCAGTAGTCCGAGGGCCTAACCCACGGACGGGTGGGCGATATGAAAGGGCTGCTCCCCTGCTGTTTACACGAATGAATGCGGAGCTTAACAATCTGGCGTACAGACGGTTTCTGTGAAGATGAAGAAGGTATAAAACGAAGTTGGCAAGGAGCCATGACAAAATAATATCACTAATTACTGATGTACCAGGTCTGGAGACAGGCACGTGTGTTTTGCAAGGTGTGCAACCCCTAGCGCTACTTCTATTTAACTCCTCTCCCCTCCTCTTTAGGGCATAGTTTCACTCGCCACTCACTTGCGTTTCTTCTTGTGATGGTATTCACACCCACAGCAGCAGCAAGCAGTCGTAGTGGTGGTAACCCTAACCTTTGTAAGTATGGGTGGAGGGACTCGACGTGGCTGAAGTCGGTGTCGGTTGGTGATTGTGATGGATGGCGAGACGACCTTGAATGAAAAAAGGGGGGAGGGGGAGGACAAACTCTCAATCAGTGTTTTTAACTCCTCCCGGTAGAAACAAGCCACCGCGATGTATATATGGTACTCGAAAGTATGGTACCAGGTACATCGTAGCAAGAATAAAACTGCAACAACAGTAGTGTTTTTAACTCCTCTGTAGAAACAAGCCTACGCGACGTATATATGATACTCGTATGTATGGTACCCGGTACATCGTAGCAGGAATAAAACTGCAACAACAGTAGTAGGCTGTGTTTTGAGCGGGTGCGTCCTTGTACGGACTATGTGCCTAGAGATTCCGTGTATCATTTGAATGGTGTACGAACCGTTAACACGGTCAGCCCACCCTGGCCCACCAGGTAAGATATTGCGCGAACTATTTTATGTGTAACTCTATATCCTACAGCGGTACGAAATTGTGACGTTTCTTGGTCAACCATTTTACCCCCCCCCCCTCAACATCCGATTTGTTGAAGCTATCACCCATATGCAAGTCCGCCTCGAAAGCGGTTCTTAGTAGGATGCAGTTCACCCTTCATGCGACTCGCCGAACATCTCACGGCGCTTCGCACTAGGTGCTAGCAATGTCTTCCTGGTCGGTGAAAACCCGACATGCTCCGTACCGGCATTGTAGGGATGCAAGGGTCTATTATGGCCGCCATGCATGAATATCGAGTACACCCCCCCCCACCCAACATCCGAGCACACCGTCCCCCCCTGTGACCCGGCTCGAAAGGGATGCGTCGTCCATGGTCGAATTACTAAGGCATGCAGCGAATCAGTACCCGCCCCTAACATCATGCTATTTTCCCTTTCCCCTTGATATATCGGAATCCTCTTGGGCGAGTTAGAAGAGAGTGCAAACGCTGTAAGTATAGACTATAAATTATCATTATTAAGAGTACGCAATGATAACCTTTATTATTCAACCATTATACCCCCCCCCGCCAACAGCTACATCTCAACAACAACCCTGCCGCCTGACTGCGTGGTGCGTGGGCTAGACAATCAGTAGCGTACGTAGGGCAGAGTTTATGTATAATACAAGAATAACAGTATTACTACTTTTTCGGCTGTCACCACGACTGGCGGTGTGGAAAGCTCTCCACGCAAGCGGAATTGCCGTACGAAACAGGTATCACGTAGTCATGTGTGTTGACGGACGGCGTGCGCTTGTTGTATGATATTGTGGAGGACCATGGGGTGTGACTTTACGTATTCCCCATATGTAGATAGATAAATAGATAGATAGATAATAGATAATAGATGGATAGATATATAGATAGATAGGTGGTGGACGTGCTAGTCCAGGGGCTTGACGCGAGCCGGCGTTGGGCGTGGTTGTCAACTTCCCCAAAATATAAGCATACGATGTTAAATGCAGAGAAGGCTCTATCTGGGCCCAAAAATGAAGAAGACGAAATAAATTATTTGGACAGATCTGAGAAGATTCATCGGCTGTGATCGGAGGCGCATCAGCAACAACCCTCGACGCGCTCGGCTCTATGCGGCTACGTATGTACGATATCTACAATATGTAGATGTGTACTCTCACTATACCGCATCATTCTACTGACCGACCCACAGCTCCGTTCTTTGGATATTCGCTCGTGAGATACAGGCTTGCGTGTGAACGTTCCGACTAGCGACGACCGACGATGGACTACAACCACGATACTTTTCTTGGGACTTTCTTATTACGCCGTACATTCATGGCTTGTGCGATTTTTCCCAATGAAGGACAACTCGTTGGTTACATGACTGACATTATTGATACATTTTTACTTGCTGTATGTATGTACTGTTGTTGCTGTGGTACTTCAAGAGTACTTCATGCTACTGAGTATTTTGGCTACGTAGATACGAAATATAATAGAAGATGGACTGGTACATACACCTACTCGTACCACTGTCACACTGTAAGACGACGTTGTTACCGACCAGCGATTCGGTCACGGTAAGCTATATACCGGTTCCTGCCGCTAAAGCCAGATACCTACATCATCAGTGCGTGTACATGCATGTAGGTACGATAATCCCACTTGTGCGGAGTTCTCCACCCCGCTCCCACAACTCCACCGCTTGCAGCTGTGGTGACCACCGAAACCAAATAAGGAAAAAACACCACGCTGGCTGTCAAGCTCACGCAGTGAGAGGCGCGCGGGCTGATACAGGGCGCGGGGGGGGAGGCGGGGGTACTCATTTGATGCTTGCCTCAGGCGTTTGGCGGTGCAATTAGGGTGTGGGGTAGGTAGGTTGACGAAGAAATTTCAGACACCCATACTCTTAATATTACTATCACTATAGTTACACTATTCATATTATTATTATTGTTCCATTAGCCATCTGACAATGTGCAGCTCTTATTTCAGGGACACAATACATCAATATATTAGTTATTAATAGTTACTTTCTCGAACTATATTTTCGACATGCGTACATCGGGGGGAAGACATTAAAATGTTGAGGAGGGGTACATTATTATTATCATCTTTGCCATCCGACAATGTGCAGCGTGAGCTTCAACGTGGATCACTCATAACATTCCGGTACATTATTGACGAAAACATAAGCATGTGATAATTTCCCTACTACTCGTACGAGCAGGGGCTACTCGTACGAGTAGGGGTACATTAGTGTTATAAGGCTTCGGTACGGTGGATAATCGGTTGACCTTTTACCAGTAGCCCAGTGGACTTCTAATCTAATAATAATGTCTTAACGAATGGCGTCGTCGGCAGGAGGACATCGGTCGGTTGTAGTGTGGCCGTGAGTGAGTGCGAATCTCATGACCACAATGAAAACGAGAAGCGAATTTCCCAATGCCGAGAACCTGATAAACCCTCTTCTTCCTTGGGTCCCCAGAGATTGTTCAGTGTTAAGAACTTTGGACTATACAGGCACGTACGGCCTCATATGAAGACCAAAGACCCCGCTGCCCCGAATGGGGCGAGGGGCGAGAGTGTTGTAAGGTTTAGGTTGACTAGGTGATTGGTTAACATTTTACTAGTACATAGCCCAACAACGGACTATAAATTTAAAGCCTTAACGTATACTAGAGTCTTAATTCAAAAATATCCGCGAAATATGTATGATAATTGGTGGTGAGGTATGCATGTACAGTATCTTGTGTGACGATGTAGCGTGCATCTTATACAAACAATACTATATGAATATGCGTTATTATTATTATTATATTTGCCATCGACAATGTGCAGCATAATCTTCAGCGTTGATCACTCATAAAATTTCCGAAAGCAGAAAACCACGGAAATTATATCATCTGAAGCATGTCGTCATACAGTAGTCATAGCCCATGAGAGGAGTCACCCGCTGGAAACGAAAACCATGAATTGATAGTACGGGCGGCCGTAGTAAATAGGAACAAATATTGTAAGCAAAATGAGGTATATGTATAGTTTTTGTTTCAGCGTTAGGTCCTATTTACTATGGTCCCTCGTGACTGTATAAATCGAATTATTTTTATTTTTCTCTGTTTTTTCTAAGAATATTCACCGCTATTAAATTAATCGAAACCGGCAAGTAATCAAGTGTTATAATAGAAGGAGGCGGTATCGAAGTGGGAGCTAGGGATGGGTAATCCCTGAGCGAGATATTGTATGTATGTATGTATGTATGTATGTATGTATGTATGTATGTATGTATGTATGTATGTATGTATGTATGTATGTATGTATGTATGTATGTATGTATGTATGTATGTATGTATGTATGTATGTATGTATGTATGTATGTATGTATGTATGTATGTATGTATGTATGTATGTATGTATGTATGTATGTATGTATGTATGTATGTATGTATGTATGTATGTATGTATGTATGTATGTATGTATGTATGTATGTATGTATGTATGTATGTATGTATGTATGTATGTATGTATGTATGTATGTATGTATGTATGTATGTATGTATGTATGTATGTATGTATGTATGTATGTATGTATGTATGTATGTATGTATGTATGTATGTATGTATGTATGTATGTATGTATGTATGTATGTATGTATGTATGTATGTATGTATGTATGTATGTATGTATGTATGTATGTATGTATGTATGTATGTATGTATGTATGTATGTATGTATGTATGTATGTATGTATGTATGTATGTATGTATGTATGTATGTATGTATGTATGTATGTATGTATGTATGTATGTATGTATGTATGTATGTATGTATGTATGTATGTATGTATGTATGTATGTATGTATGTATGTATGTATGTATGTATGTATGTATGTATGTATGTATGTATGTATGTATGTATGTATGTATGTATGTATGTATGTATGTATGTATGTATGTATGTATGTATGTATGTATGTATGTATGTATGTATGTATGTATGTATGTATGTATGTATGTATGTATGTATGTATGTATGTATGTATGTATGTATGTATGTATGTATGTATGTATGTATGTATGTATGTATGTATGTATGTATGTATGTATGTATGTATGTATGTATGTATGTATGTATGTATGTATGTATGTATGTATGTATGTATGTATGTATGTATGTATGTATGTATGTATGTATGTATGTATGTATGTATGTATGTATGTATGTATGTATGTATGTATGTATGTATGTATGTATGTATGTATGTATGTATGTATGTATGTATGTATGTATGTATGTATGTATGTATGTATGTATGTATGTATGTATGTATGTATGTATGTATGTATGTATGTATGTATGTATGTATGTATGTATGTATGTATGTATGTATGTATGTATGTATGTATGTATGTATGTATGTATGTATGTATGTATGTATGTATGTATGTATGTATGTATGTATGTATGTATGTATGTATGTATGTATGTATGTATNTTGACTAGGTGATTGGTTAACATTTTACTAGTACATAGCCCAACAACGGACTATAAATTTAAAGCCTTAACGTATACTAGAGTCTTAATTCAAAAATATCCGCGAAATATGTATGATAATTGGTGGTGAGGTATGCATGTACAGTATCTTGTGTGACGATGTAGCGTGCATCTTATACAAACAATACTATATGAATATGCGTTATTATTATTATTATATTTGCCATCGACAATGTGCAGCATAATCTTCAGCGTTGATCACTCATAAAATTTCCGAAAGCAGAAAACCACGGAAATTATATCATCTGAAGCATGTCGTCATACAGTAGTCATAGCCCATGAGAGGAGTCACCCGCTGGAAACGAAAACCATGAATTGATAGTACGGGCGGCCGTAGTAAATAGGAACAAATATTGTAAGCAAAATGAGGTATATGTATAGTTTTTGTTTCAGCGTTAGGTCCTATTTACTATGGTCCCTCGTGACTGTATAAATCGAATTATTTTTATTTTTCTCTGTTTTTTCTAAGAATATTCACCGCTATTAAATTAATCGAAACCGGCAAGTAATCAAGTGTTATAATAGAAGGAGGCGGTATCGAAGTGGGAGCTAGGGATGGGTAATCCCTGAGCGAGATATTGTATGTATGTATGTATGTATGTATGTATGTATGTATGTATGTATGTATGTATGTATGTATGTATGTATGTATGTATGTATGTATGTATGTATGTATGTATGTATGTATGTATGTATGTATGTATGTATGTATGTATGTATGTATGTATGTATGTATTATGTAGTATGTATGTATGTATGTATGTATGTATTATGTATGTATGTATGTATGTATGTATTATGTATGTATGTATTATGTATGTATGTATGTATCTATGTATGTATGTATGTATGTATGTTGTATGTATGTATGATGTTGTTCTTCACATTAAACCTTCCTTTCTGTCGAGTTCTCGTACCGTTCCCCTCGTCCCTTTTATCAAGTACTCCCTTCTTCTGATCTCACTGCTGGGTACTGGTACATGGTACTGTGCTGACAATCTGAGCTCTGTGCCGTGGTATCATGCTAGTATTGGGCTTATGCTCGGACAGCTCAACTAGCCCGTCCCGTGCGTGCCCCTCTGTCTGCTTTTGCACTGTGCCCTGTGCTCCCACCGTATCGGTTGGGTTGGCGCCGCCCCCTGTTGGTGGGGGGGGGGCGACTGCATCTTTTGACTGCTGTGGGGATTATGTTGTACTGAATGGGTGAACGGCCCTTCTGGTTTTGCGCTATGGTGTGAGTCTTCGGTACCCTCGGTGGCATCTCCAACCCGATTCGACCCGAAGTCTTCCGTACCCTCGGTGGCATCTCCAACCCGATTCGACAAGAAGTGGGGAACACAGCAAGCCCCCTGCTCACACCAAACCCGCTGTGCTGAACCTTCCGCGACCTCGGTGGCATCTCCAACCCGATTCGACGGCAAGTGGGGATGTTCAGGCTTATAGGTCGAGTTGCTTGTACTCTTCCCCTCGTTCCTTTTATCAAGTACTCCCTTCTTCTGATCTGTCACTGCTGGGTACTGGTACGTGGTACTGCGCTGACAATCTGAGTTCTGAGGTGTGGTGTTTTGCTGTTTTTGCGCACAATCTGCTTCAAACGTTCTGCTGTTTGACTCTCTGCATTTTGTTACTCGGAACTTGACTCTCACCGTCAAACAGGGCCGGCGACACCGACCCGAGAGTGGGTGTATGGCAAATCTCCACGGGCCTCCTGGCGTTTTCGAACACTATCTAACCTGCTCGCGCACCTGCCCCCCCCTTCGGTGCGCCCCGCCTGATGGCAGGGCCCCTATTGTCAGTTGCTGCGGGCGTCCCGCGAGACTGTCAACAAGCAGAGCATCTCATGTTAGGAAACCTGTGACTCGATTATCAACCCAAAACCGCAGGTATACCTGGATGGAAACACGCCTCCGGTACTATTAATATGTACACACACATCCTGCTCCGACCCGCGGCCTCCCGATGTCAACTTGGTGGGAGGTACTCGTACATAGATGGCGGTATGCTATCATAGCTTCGTTGTGGTTAACCTGTGACGCATGTGCATATGCCTGGCCTGGCCAGCTTGAGGCAATGAAACATAATGTCGTACTGCTGTCTATCCGCAGGCCATTCTGCCCACTGCCTGAATGGGCCAACGTTGCATGTGCTGCACCCGGTACATAGTATACAGCCGTACCGGACTAACAGGCTAATACGCAAAACAGGCTGACATTAACAGGCGAAATAAGAGACAGTCTTTACGTTGAAAATAGTGTAGAAGGACCCTCCTCAAATAAGAAATCCAGCCTGGACCAGCTTTCCTGTTTCTTATTATCATCGGTGTCCTGTACTTGTATAAATACCTGCACCTCATCTGCTTCGTATACCAGCTGCTGATGCTGTTCTACGTTTTACAGCTCTGGTATGACAATCCTGGGCACGCAAGAAGCGGAGGTTCCAGGGTTCGTAGGACATTTTTTTAGAAACACACCAGCAGACGTACCTCGCTAACGTTGATGTCGATGCAAGGAAAGTTCATAAGAGGGACGAAGCCGATATATCCTCGACCATGCTTCCGCCCAGCTCCTCTGGCTGCGGCATGAAAGTCGATCTCAAAGTCGATCAATTGTAATGGGCACAATGTCGTCCCCTGGGCTACGAGCTCTCGCCATTGCTACGTACACCGACCGTCTATGACCGGGGCAGCAGGTCTCGAGGCTCGACGCTCTGAACATCTGCTGACCTCCCGCTTGCCCCGCATCCCCGTTTTTTCGAATTCCGAAACGCCTTCACAAACTACACATCCCTTCGGGAGGTTACATTTTTTACCCGTCGACATCTAGCACGCCCAGTGTCCGTGCCGATTATTCATCCTAAAAAGGTACCAGTTCTGTGGTCATATAGGTAATAACAAGTGTGTGTGTGCTCTTCCCATTAAACCATCCTATCTACCCGTCGATATCCAGCACACCCAGTAGTGTCCGTGCCGATTACTCGTCCTACAGAGATTGCAGTTAGTTGTGTGTTACGAGTGGTCACAAAACTACGACACAGAGATAACACGCTGCAGTGAAATCATATTATGTTTAACCCCTCCCTCTCTGCGGGTTATACATTACACGGCAGTATAAATGCACATACTAATGGTTAAGGGTCGAAATCACTCTTACTTCTTGTAAACTCGTTCTTCTGTTGACCCTCTGGTATCATAGCACCGAGGGGGGGTCATCGAACTACTGTATATCCTTACTACAATGAGGATTTCATATTGAACACGCGCAGGAACGATTTGTTAATACGCGTACGTACATAACTGATTACCAACTACTACTATTATATCGTAGGTGGGATGCATGTTGCTACAGTAGCAGAGGTGCACCATTTCTGCCTTTTGAGGGTGGTCACTTATTAAGGAGCTCTATACTTCACCCAAAACACTGTTTTTTTTAGGGAAATAAAAGTGCTATCCGATGAACAATCACATGGCCTAACAATTACGACGGGGGACCATACATAATAAATAGGACATACGGCACAGACAAACATCTATGTATACATATCTATTTTTACCAAAAACATTTTTTTAGTCCTATTTAGGGCCCGAATTGAAGAGTATAAAATAAATTCAATTCGGAAAAAACAAATTCAAATCCGATTTTCATTGGTCAACCCACGCACCAGCACCAAATATTAGGATCTTCTTCTTCGTTAAAACGGGCCGTAATAAGTCCAAAACATGTAAATATGTCTGGTCTAGAATGAAAAAGACCGACGATTTCGACCATTCACAAAACCTTTCAGCCATAACAGTGCTACAAGCAGTAGTACGTACCTCTATTATAGAGATCATAGTAAATAGGGCCAACCGTACACACAAAAACCTATATGTTTACCTAGTTTTACCAACAATATTTGGTCCTATTTTCTATGGTCCTCCATAATAGTATCCTTCCTTTCTTTGTTCAACCGTCCACACGTTGAACATATCAGCTCACCGTAGCTCGAGCTAGCTCTTTTCAAGGGTGGGTCATCGGTGAGCTACGTGAGCTGAACGAGCTGGCTCATTCGTCCCCGGGATGAGCTATAGGCGATAGCTCATCTGCACATGTTTTCAAAGCTTGAGTTATAGAGGATAGATTATCTGCGAATATTTGCCCAGGGTGGACTATACGAGCTACATGTTAGCTAGCTCAATTGTCCCCGTGATGAGCTATAGCAGCTACATGAGCTACACATGTTTCCCCCGGCTTGAGCTTTAGGCGGTAGCTCATCTGTGCATGTTTGAAGGCTTGAGCTAAAGGCGGTAGCTCATTTGCACATGTTTTCAAAACTTGAGCTATAGGAAGTAGCTCATCTGCACATATATGCTTTCAAAGCTTGAGCTATTGTAGGCGAAAGCTCATCTGCACATGTTTTCAAAGCTTGGGCGATAGACGATAGCTCATCTGCATATATTTTCATAGTTCGAACTACAAACGACAGACGAGCTACGCCCAGCTCAAGAGCTGTCGCTAGATGTTACATATCTGGATCGAAGCTCGAGCGCGCTGCAGTTTACTTGATTTCAGTATTGGTGTGAGTATGAAAACGAAACAACGAAAAAAACACCGAAAATAACGTTGACCGGGATGCATCAAAAATAACATTACTTTCTTGATTTTATTTGGTATAGGGACCAAAACACTTGTGTTCAGAAATGGATATATGATGCGTTTCTGCACTACTAGGTGGTATGAATGGAATGTTCTAGATTTCGTTCAAAGTGGAGAAAATATGGGCCAAAGTGGGGGTGGTATATGCATGTTCCGCCGGACGAGAGCTACAATGAGCTACGTACATGCGACTCCATGCTACGGTAGAGGTGTCACACCCTTATGTTTCTGGAGGGTGGTCACTTGAGGGGAGAGCTCTAGATACTCCACCCAAAAACGTGTTTTGGAGGGAAGATAAAATTGCTGCCCTATTTACAATCCAAGACCCTCGGTATAAAATGGTATTTTTGTTTCAACAAAATTCTGAAATTTCGAAGAAAAACAAACTGGGTTAAGGCGCCGCCCCCGTCAGACAGAAAACGTTTCTGCCAAAAAACGTGCCACCTCTATCGTAGCACATGGCATGAGCTATGGTTCTGTTTTCCCAGAGGGTGAATGAACTATAAGCGATAGCTCATCTGCACATGTTTTCCCGGCTTGAGCTGTAGGCAATAGATCATCTGCACATGTTTTCCCGGCTTGAGCTATAGGCGATAGCTCATCTGCACATGGTTTGCCGGTTCGAGCTATTATAGGCGATAGCTCATCTGCACATGTTTCAAAAGCTTGAGTTATAATAGAGGATAGCTCATCTACACATATTGGTGAGCTATACCAGCCACATGAAGTAGCTATTTTGACCTCTAATGAGCTATTATAGGAGCTACATGAGCTGCACATGCTTCCCTGGGCTCGAGTTATAGGTGATAGCTCATCTGCACAGTTTTTTAAGATTGAGCTATAGAGGACAGCTCATCTGCACATAGATGTCCATGGTGAGCTATAGGAGCTACATAAGCTAGCTCATTTGGCCCAAAATGAGCTATAGGAGCTATAGGAGCTACACATGTTTCCCCCGGCTTGAGCTATAGGCTGTAGCTCATCTGCCCATTCACAACAGATGAGCTAGCCCATGAGCTGTCCTACGTGTGCACTCTTCCACGAGTATTCATATACTACTAGAAGACGCGTGCTACGGTAGAGGTAGCACATTTTGGCCGAATCGTTTTCTGAACAGTCGGGCTCCTTATATCAAATTCTTCGGACTTTCATTTTTGTGACGAATATGTTTCAGAGTATACTTCGGTCATGAGATTTCGCATCCGGCGGCAGCACTTTATTTTCCTCCAAAATCATTTTTTCGGTGAGGTATGACGCTCCTTAAGTGAGGAACTCAGAAAGAACATGGTGCGCCTCTATCGTAGCATGCGTCAGAAGCACGATGGAAAAGCACCTCGTGCCTCGTGGGAGTCCCATGGAAGCCGCGCTTCGGTCCGGTTTGTTGGAGTTTGGAAGTCCTGCGAAAAACAGTAATTAATCAGCAAAGCCATTCACACACCCTGGTTGGCTAAGGGGTACCGTATACTCTAAGCGACGCATGCTAGGGTAGAGGTTCCGTGATCCGTGATGCTTCCAACTAATGATGCTTCCATGGTTCTTCGGCCGGGCTTCCAAGCTCCGATGGGACTGCCATGAGAATCCCGTGGGACTTCATGCGACCGCCATGTTCCTTGCTTGTTACTTCCGTGATATTTCCATGGGGATTCCACGGTGCTTTCATGGGACTTCCACGGAACTCCCGACACATGCATGCCGCGTGCTACGGTAGAGGTGCACCTGCGTACAGTACATTTTCTGAGGGTGGTCACTTGAGGAGCTCGATACTAATAGCAAGTCAAAAACGGAGTTTGAAGGAAACAGAGTGCTATCCGATCAACAACCCCATATATGTGTGTGCTGACACAGAAAAAAGGAAAAATATTGCAACGCAAGAAATGAAATACTGGAGATTTCGGGTTATTGTGGAGCCCGATCAATACAGAACCAAAAGCAGCTAAAAAGTGCTACCTGTATCGTCTAGCACGCGTCTCCCATGGGAACTGGATTGCCGTCGGTAGCGGCGACCTCTACCGACAGCCTATTGATAATAGCTTCGTAGCGTACCCCTCTATAGAGCAGAGGCGCAAAGGATGTGCATAGCCCTGCCGTTGCCCAGTGCACTGTCCCTGAATATGAAAAATGCCTGACGCATGCTACGATATAGAGGCGCGCACCATGTATTTTCTGAGCTCACTTGAGGAGCGTCATATATACCTCGCCGAAAAAATGATTTTGGAGGAAAATAAAAGTGCTGCCGGATGAGAAATCTCATGACCGAAGTATACTTTCTGAAACATTATTCGTCACAAACATGAAAGTCAAAGTCACCAAATTTGGGTTGAGGAGCCCGATCGTTCAGAAAACGATTCAGCCAAAATAAGGTATACCTCTACCGTCCGTAGCATGCGCCGGCTGTGTACAGCAGTATTTATATTTAATCCGAAACGCTCCTTGCATTCAGGTGCAGAGCGGTTACCTGCTTCGTCATGAACAACAGGTTGAACGCGCTCGCGCGAGGAGGCCACCGGTGTTAGGTGGAAATCCGCAACGAAGAGCGGGAAACAAATGCTACGGGCAGAGAGGTGCACCTTCCATGTCATGAGGCTAACATAATCACTTGATTATAAAGTGTAGGAGCTATATGACGTGTGCTACTACGTACGGTAGAGCTACGTCCACCTTGCTGGTGACACATTGTACCTTTTTTTGGCTAAAGTGTTTTCCGAAGGGCGGGGCTCCTTTACCCAAACTCGTCGTTGTGTGTTGCATTTTACTTCGTTTTTTATTTACGGGGAATGGTCGTCGAGTAGCCGGGTCTATTTTGGGTGACTTAGTATTACTTGGTATTAGTATGGAGCCCCTCAAGTGCGGAGATCCTCAGACGAAAAAGGGTGCACCTCTATCGTAGCATGTCATATACCGGCCGCAAGGCCATCCATAACCTGACCTTGAGAGACATGAAAGTGGTGCAACCCGATACACATGACCGAGCAGGGTGCTAAGCGCTCACAAACAAACGCGGAGACTATGCATGAAATAAGACGGCCACACCCTGTAGACCACTACTACTCAATGTGTAGAAACATGTGCGCATGTGCATGTGCAGATCCTCATTCAAACCTTCTCGGTCAACGCCGTGGGAGCTTATTCTACAGATATAGATGAAATGCCAAGGCCCATGTACACAACGAACGATAACGCATCACACTGGCTGACGAAATTCCGGCGGCGATTTTGGGTTCAGGAGCCCTCTCACTCCGAAAACGATCAACCCAGAAAGTGCTATATACCCCTATCGTAGCACGCCTCCTAAGAATGGCGCAGAAGCCGTTATCTCACGGGGAGGTCGGATAGATTCATGTCTCTTCTTCGACATTTGCCGCGCCTAGTGTGCAGAACGTGGTGCCAACGTATTCAAACAAATCCTAAAGACCACTCATCATGGTGTGTATCGTATATGTAGCCGCACGCCGCATAGAGAGCACTCCATGACTTTAGCCCCAATCTGGGTAGTGGTGAGATAGATGCAGATCACCACCCGGCGATCAACGTGTGTAAACAATGATATCTGGTAAAATATCCATCCACAAACCAGAAAAAGGGTGATTGACAAAGCGCTTATTCCAAACAGACGAAAAATAGGGCTTGTATTCACCCCACACATCGCAATGACGCTAACACGCCTCCAGCTAGAACGAAACCCCTTACTATATTGAGCTGAAGCCGGAAGCTCGGGGTCGGGGGAAGATACTCGCGCAAGATGTCAACACAGCAATCGGGCTACGACGTGAGCAAAACCCGAGACTAGGCCGCAAGAATGTAGAAATTTCAGAGAAAAAAAAGAGCCAATCGGTTCCGATATAGAAGACCCTAGGTAAACCTAGGGAATTTCTAGTAGTCTCAGTTCATGAGAATGTTCATCGGGTAGCGCTTTTTATTTTCCTCCAAAATATACTTGCTATTCGTAGAAAAAACATGGTACACACCTCTATCGTAGCATGCGTGTGCGGTAGAGGTGCACCTGCATACAGCACATTTCCGGAGAGGCTCTCTCACGTGTGGGAGCTCACTACCTGCAGTAGTCTATCTAACAACTGAATTTCGGAGGGAAAACAAGAGTGATACGTACGTACGTGCCTGATGAACAATGCCTTAAGGGACTAACCATACAACTGAAACATATTGCAGCAGGAAAATGGAACTCCCCGACGATTGCGGGTCAAGAAGCACAATCATACAGAAAAAAGTTCAGCCAAAAAGTGCTACGTAATTCTATCGTGTAGCACATGTCCAAAAAGCCGGTCGTATAAGCACTTGATGGAACAAAAGGAGCAGGAACTCCGGAACGCAGGGTGGAAGAAGAAATATACAACGAAAAGCAAAAAAAACAAAAAGTGGAAGCCAAAGAACGTGGGCCCCTGGAAAAGGCTCGTACGAGCTCATGAATATTGCAAACAAACAAACAATCTCGCGCACCATGGTTTCTCCACCGAAACCTGGTATGCGCAGAAAGATGAAAACCGAATTCCCGTTACGAAACGTCGAAGAAGAGCTGAAACAAGCTGAACTTCGGACGCATGATGCAGTGCATTTTCTGAGGGTGGTCACTTGAGGAGCTCTATACCTGCAGTAGCCTGCACACTGATTTTGGAGACTGACGGGTGCTGCGGCTGGGGGTCTACCTCAGGTTCCATTACCGCGTTCATGTTGCCGCTCGAGTGAGTGTCTCTGTATCTCATCCATAGTTGAACTCGGAAACATTTCGTTGACACGGAGTAAATACTCTACCCGACGGCAGTCCATACCGCTAGTCCATAAAGCATACACACAACAGGCTTAAGACTGCAAATGAATAGGGCAGTCCCTCGGTTGAAGTGGAGCTGAAACGGCTGAAAAAGCTGGACGAGAAAAAGTGACCCCCCTACCGCAACGCTAGTCGACTCTTTGAATAGAGCTCAAAACGGGTACAAGCAGAAGTGAATACGCGGCGCAATATCTTCCAACCGAAACAAATAAATCATAGGCACAACGTTCCAAAATATGGGGGTCACCAAGAAAACACCCGTGCAGCGTGGAAGCAAAGGCAGGCAGTACATAGACTGCCAGCGAGAACACGTGGGGCAGACGAAAAGCAGACTAATAGCGAGGCGGGGGATTCGTATGGAAAGACCCTGACATGAATGATACTCTAGGTCAGAAATGTGTACGAAAAAGAGACAAAACAAAATACGTATATACCTAACGGGGTACAATAGCCTGGAACGCGGGGTTCAAAAGCGTGACACCGTGAGAAGGTACTGAGCGAAACACTTGGGGGAAACAGTGAATAATAAACTAGCCGTAGTGAAACGCAACAATGGATCGAAACGGGGAGGGGTCCATGTCGTGCGACCCAGCGAAGCGGTTATCTGGTAGCTGATAACAAGGGCTACTCACAAAGTTCCGCATGCGACAATATTATTCGCCCCAAAATAAGCAGGCACGCCGAAACCAGAGGAAATGAAAGCGCTGCTCCCAGAAAACGACCTGGAGCTGCGGTGCCAAAACAGGGGGCCGAAACGCAGGCCCGTTGGGGGAAACTATGCCGCGGAAAAGGAATCAACGAAAGCAAGATGGAGCGCCAACACGAAGCGACCCATACTCAGGGGCTGCAAATGCTGCGAGTCCAAAACGGGGTTTTGGGAACGTGCGACCTCCGAGGGAAGTCTTGTCGCGAAAGCAGAAAAAGGAAAACAAGAGGAAGGGGGTCAACATGAAACGACTTATCGAGTATGGTCTGCGACTCTCAACACGGGTCGGCAAACGAGAGGACCGTGGGAGCGGGTACGTCGAGAAACCATGAAAGGGGGAGGGGGGGGCGGGGGAGTCTGCAGGAAAACGTCAATACTCCCTGAGTGCAAACGACGCGCTCATGACGGAGTTGTGTGACGTCTAAACTCAAAACACCCACACTATATCTTCACCCCTTGCAACTCTTCTGCGTATATCATCTCAACCAGGGGGCTCAATAGTGCAATCCTTGACTACCTATCACCCGCAATACAGAGAGAATGTTCGATAAGCCTTGGCACGAGGACGCAGTTGAACGAACCCTGGTGTGCTTAACGCTTGTTGAGCAGGGCGAAGTCGGTCCCCAGGGGACCAGCCACGCGGTAGTCTTCCACAGTCCCACGGAACGCGTCGTACCCTTCCATCACCTCGCGCCCTTCCTCGTCCAGCACCGGGCGGGCCGTCTCGCCCAAGATGCCCGACAGCGACTCGTTCTCGAGGGACAGGCCGTGCAGCCCCACGTCCATCTGCCAGAACTCCAACTCGGGCAAGACGCGGCCATCCCAGTCTAGGTCACCGCCGTCCTGGTAGTTCGTGCCGACGTTGAGGCGTACAGCAGTGCCGCCGGCTGTCACGATCTTGAAGACCGCATGGACGGACTGCAAACCCTCGAGGTCGTTTTGTTTGATGTACCGCGCGCACCACTCGGGCGCCGCCATGACGTCGAAGCGCAGGATCCAGTCTTCAAACCGCTCCTCGGGGGCCAGCTCGCGGGTGCCCTGCAGCATCTCGTCGTACATGCGGGCCCAGATCCTGTCGCCCCCGAACGGACGGCACTCCGCCGGCAGATTGGACGCCGAAATAGCAATCCCACCTGCCACGTATTCGTCCCTTGAAAAGACGAGAAGGTCTTCTGCTTCTTCTCCGTCGACGAAAGCACGCAGCCCGCCGTTGGCCAGGCAGGGTGAAATGCCGCTGGGACAACCGTCGGTGCCGATGTCGTACGGGTTCTCCACCTCGATCACGAGGGAGTGGCCTCCTGACATCACGCTGAGGCCCGTGACCAGCTGGCGGTCGGGGAACGTCTCGGGCAGGGGGGCGGTGAGCCGGACGTTGACGTGGAGATCGGCGTCGTCGTCTTTGACCATGCTGTACCATCCACGGTCGACCCCAGACCAGTCAATCTTCTGCCCGCGGAGGCCCTTCATGTGCGGATCGCCGCACATGTCATCGTCGCACTCTGGATTGTTCGGGTTCAGATTTCGGGCAGAACAAAAACAAAAACGTCAAGACGCATGCTACGATAGAGGTGCACGTATGTTTTTTTCTGAGCTCCTCACTTAAGGAGCGTCATACCTCACCGAAAAAAAGATTTAGGATAAAAAAAAACGTTCTGCCGGATGAGAAATATCCTGACCGAAGTATATTCTGAACAATATTTCGTCACAAAAGTGAAAGTCCGACGAATTTGGGTTAAGGAGCCCGATCGCTCAGAAAACGATGTATCCAAAAAATGCTACCTCTACCGTAGCACGCGTCTCAATACGAGGATTGGAAGGAAGGGAATCCGATAAGCCACGTGTCGTTTTCGCAACCAGTGCTGACTTCCTTCAAAATGTCATGACCGCAACCCATCAGACAAAACACACTGTTCAACACACACACATACAGACAGCCTTGCGACAACACTTCCAACGAAGACGGCTCAAGACTAGGGCGGATTGAGAGTTGATCCAATATCACGCATTGTGCTGGCGGCGATATGGCGTACTCTATAACACCAAGCGATTCTTGCGATTCGTGGCTCTTCGAATGTCGTACTCGCCACAAAGTGACGGAATTACAACTGTCTCTACCACACACAAGTAAGTGTAGGGGTCTGCCGCTAAGATTGACCCGTGGCGGTATCGGCGAGAGAAACGGTGACACCAGATAAACGGCGACGCGGAACGTTAGCGGCAGGCGAGCTTGTCGACGAGGGTGAAACTCTAACTGCCTGTAACTACGTGCTGCTGCGCCGCAGGTATACGTTGAAGTATACCGTCGAAGCACAACCTGCTTCGATTGTTGACTGCATGCCGTATGTCGTTCGGCACCGTTTCCATGCGCCACCCAAAGGCTCAAAAATAAAAACTCACAACATGGACGTACGCTGTCAGCGGGTATGTGGAAGCTATTACAGTGTGTTTGTAGTGTATTAGTTTACACCAAAAAAGCTGTGGTTCCTAATATCAGTGCTAAACTGAACAGGTACGAGTAACGCCGCCTCCAGCGCGACAATAAATAGCGGCACAAGCCAATGAAAACAATCAGGAAGAGTGAAACCGCATGTTTTACTCTATTGCCAGATTGCTGATGGTGGATGCGCTTGTCCGGGGGCTTCGCGCTAGAACAAGAACAAGAACAAGAACAAGAACAAGAACATGAACGAGAACGATACCGATAACGGTAATGGTAGTGATAACGATAACGATTGCGATCACGATAGCGATATCGATACCGATAACAATAACGATAACGATAACGATGCCGATAACGATAACGATAACGATAACGATAACGATAACGATAAACGATAACGATAACGATAACGATAACGACAACGGTAACGATAACGATAACGATAACGATAACGATGCCGATGCCGATACGATAACGATAACGATAATGATAATGACAATGGCAATGAAAATGATAACGATAACGACAGCACTAACGAAAATGAGACCCAGGGCGATAACGACAACTAGAACGAGAACAAAAACAAGAACAAGATTAGTAATTAAATATCGTAACAAAACATTTAAATGAAAAGGAGAAGAACAAAAAGAAGAACAAGAACAAGAACAACAAGAAAACAAAAGACAACAAGAAAACCAAGAACAACAACAAGAACAACAACAAGAAGGGAGTGTTCGAGGTCCGTCAATAAACTCTATACACCATGCCTGCTTGGCGTATCGTTTGTGCATCATTGAACGGATCTACCCACAGTAAAAAAACTCCTAGATGGGCAGCTGCGGACTCCCTACTATTACCAATGACCAAGCATTGCTCCTGACTTAAAAACAAATATCCCTCCTAACCATTATAGGTCACAGGGAACACGTTGCCGCGGTTCCAACCCCCCAACCATGCTAACAACCTTTTGTCATGGTGAGCGGCAACCAAGCGACATTCTGGGTAAATGCCGTGTTTTTTCACGGGTACAAAAAATGGTTGCCGATAAGCCTGCGGTACTGCTTGCTGTACGCACCCAGCCTCTCATCACCCCCGAATAGACAAAAAATCCTACAAATGAGACTCTTCCTTGTCTCACTCCATACCTGGCGTAAACGCTGGTTCGTGCCGTGCCATGCAGGGGAAGAGGCCCGTCCGTGGTACCGAGCGGCGAGAAGAGCAAGAAGAGAGAAGCAAGGGGAGCGAGGGTTAACGCAGTCGAATCGTGTTTGGTTATTATGACGTTGTCGCGAATAGTGTACCGACGACGACACTTCTTTGCCAAGATATCGGACGCATGCTACGGTAGAGGTTGTCCCCACACCATGGTTGTTTTTTCTTTCTGAGGGTGGTCATTTTTGGAGCTCTATACGTCATTCAAAAAGCTGATTGTCAATTGGGGGAAAATAGGGAGTGACACCCGATGTACAATTCCATGCCCTTGAGTATAATATACAATGAACAATTTTGTCAACACAAGAATAAAAGACCGACGGTTTTTCGGTGAAGGAGGAACCCCGTCATCAAGAAAATGCTGTTGTTTTGCCAAAAAAAAGGGCTGCCTCTATCGTAGCCCGTGTCATGTCGACGCGTGCTACGGTAGAGGTAGCACTTTTTGGCTGAATCGTTTTCTGAACTATCGGGCTCCTTAACCCAAATTCGTCGGACTTTCATTTTTTGTGATAAATATTGTTTCAGAGTATACTTCGGTCTTGAGATTTCGCATCCGGCAGCACTTTTATGTTCCTCCAAAATCATGATTTCGGTGATATATGACGCGCCTTAAGTGAGGAGCTCAGAAAAAACATGATGCACCTCTATCGTAGCATGGGTCGAGAGAGAGAGAGGGGCAAGGGCGCGATGGTTGACGGTGTTGGGGGGACCTGAACGTTTTTTTGTTGCGAGGAGTGCGGTATAAGTGTGTTGGTTTAGGCAATGCACACGAGCTGCTGTCGCTGCCCCTTCGTAAACAAAATCTCGCCGTTTGGACTCATCCGAAGGCGCTGACGCTCTGTGGAGGCTCTTATTAATAATAGGCAGTATTGGCAGAGTCCCACAACAAAACATTTTCTTGACCGCAAAATCAAGTTCCCAACAGCAAGCAGTCGTCAGTGCAGTGGCATCATCCTTTATTTTGTTGCTCCGCCCGTGAACGCGGGACGCGAACAAAATCACTTTAAAAACAAAACGAGTAGGCGTCAAAAGACGCGTACGTACGTGTCGAGCAGCAGAATCAAGCAAAAGGCCCCGAGCAGATGTATGTGCCCCCATTCCCTCCCTGCTGCTGCTGCTGCTGCAAAAAAAAAAAAAAACGAAACCTTACTTAGCCAGCTTGGCGGTAAATATTGACCGCCTCACCGCATAGTTCGGTAAATTCCTTGCTGAAGCAAACGCCCGCTGCGCAAAAACAGCCTGTCGGAGCGTAACACACCTGCACGAATGTAAAAAAAACAAAAAAAATGCGCGAAAACATGCCGGTATTTTCATTGTGTCGTCTGTTTTTTGTCCGGGAGGAATAACTTTGCAGCACTCGTTTCTTGGACCTACCGACCCGACAATATCAGCACCATTGCATACCCCAGTAAACCTGGTACAGTGAGTGAGTGATAGGGACATATACATGGTCAATAGCTGACGCATGCTACGATAGAGGTGCACTATGATTTTTCTGAGCTCTGCACCCTATACCTCACCGCAAAAATGTTTTTTGGACGAAAGTTAAAGTGCTACCCGATCGATGTCCAATCTCTGTTAGCATTCACTCTACTCCACAACTGTACTCCTCTACTCTACTCCACTCCACTTTCCACTCCTCTTCTCTTCTCTTCTTCCCTTTCCATTGATCTCCCTGAGGTCAATCTTCTTTCCACTATGGCCAAATAAGCGCCTTTCCAAACCATGACTTTTTCTTCTTCTTCACGAGTGATCTTCACAGACACTTCGGTGCAACCTCTGCCATCTCTATCCACAGAGACAGAGCCTCGACACACGCGTCATTCTTTCAATCTCACGACCAAAGTATGCTCGGAAACATATTTCAACGCAAGACTGGGAGTCCGACACGATATTGGGGTTGAGGAGCTCGATCGTTCAGAAATATTTCAGCCAAAAAGCGCTGCCTCTATCAAGGCACGCGGTCAGTTACCTAGGCGCCTATTCCGAAAAGCCGAGAGATATAAACCCAAACAATAAGGCTGCAGAAGAAAACGGTACTACTACTCTACAAGTATAGACACTCTCTCGTCGAGTTCGCTGAAAAAAACAAAACAATCTACACAAGCGACCCACTCCGCCACCGTGGCCTAAGGTAGACTGCTCACTTGAAATGTTGTGTCGTCTTGACGAGTGGCGCAGGCCACGTCGGTCCCGGCGTCAGCACAGGTCGCAGGTAGCCCAGCCGTGGCACATCCGCTGGAAATATCCGCCTCCGACGGCGTGCACTGCTCCATCGTGTGTGGCGTACAGGGGTGGGTGGGGGAGGGGGGGGGCGGGGGGGTACTTCATTTTCATGCATGGCTGTAGTCGCATGACCATAGACCCTCGCATCCCTACAATGCCGGGACGGTTTTCACCGACCAGAGGCAGACATTGGAAGGGGGGGTACTCATTTGTTGCTTCCCTTAGTCATTTGACCATGGATCACGCATCCCTTTCGAGACGGAGCACCCTTCCTACTCCTAACAGAGACACCTGTAACATTTTCGGCGCTCATTACGTTGTTTCCATGTATTACAAAGAAATGTTTAGCTAATCCTATCACCTTCCTGTTTCGCCTCCCTTGGCCACCATCTATCTCCTGGGATAGCGATCGTTTTCTCGCTACTATCTAGTGTACCGAACTTCTCCATGTCACATTCGTTTATTTCCCTCACTTCCTGTCTTCTAACAACACATCCCGTTCCTCCTTGTACATTTCGCATTCTCCCACTATGATATCTGAAAATCTACTCTCTATCGCTTTGCCACATGGGCACATCTGTGCATCTACTTCCTCCACGAATGCTACGGTAGAGGTGTCGCACCCTTATATGTATGAGGGTGGTCACTTGCGGGGAGAGCTCTATACTCCACCCAAAAACGTGTTTCGGAGGGAAAAAACGATGCTGCCCGATAAAACAATCCAAAGGCCCTCAGTATAAAATGATAGTTGTTTCAACAAAAAACTGAAAATACGAACAATTTGGGTTAAGGCGCCTCCCCCGTCAGACATAACATTTTTCTGCCAAAACGTTCTTCCTCTATCTTAACCCGCGTCCCTCCTTCTCCAGGCTACTGGTATATACCGGGGGGCAGAAAGAGGGTTTTTCAACATGACATGTTGGGATACGTGCTTGGTTCGGCGAGCCTTACCGAAAAGACTGAGAGTCGGCGGGGCGAGGACGAAACAGTACCAGGGCCAGGGCCGTGTTCGTGCGGAGGTGTATGACCTCGGGGTGTCTGCCCTTTCGAGGAGGACCGACTGCAGACGCAAGCCACGGCTGTACAAGGTGCAAACCATGTTTTAGCCTTCTGCGGGTGGCTCCTAAACCCATTCAGAACTGAAAAACAATGTCCCACACTAATTCCAAGTAGTTTGCCTCCCAAATTGGTGGGACCAGTTCTTAAGGGGTTTAGACACGTGCTACGATAGAGATAGCACCTTTTGGCTGAAATGATTTCTGAACGATCGAGCTCCTTAACCCAAATTCGGCGGACTTTGATCATTATTTTGTTGCAATATTGTTCCTTGTTTGCTTCGGCCATGGGATTTTTCAATCGGATACGTATTAGCACTTTGACTTTCCTCCCTTAATGATCACTTTGGGGTGAGATGTAGAGCTCTTCATGTAACCACCCTTAGAAGGCAAAACCATGGTTCACCTCTTATCGTAGCATGCGTCGTTAAGGAGATCCATACCCCACCCAAAAAAAAACAGATTTTGGGACGGAAATAAAATGCTACTACGATTGTACCCGATAAACAATATCATGGACGCTTGCTGGGACAGAGGCAGCACATTGTTTCCGACATGTTTTCTCAATGACGTCGGAATTTTTCTTCTTGTGTTGCACTATGTTTTGTTTCACCATACTCCAGGCCACGGGATCGTTCGCCGGGTACGTACATACATAGCACTATTGTTTTCATCTAAAATACTAATTTTCATCCCACGGTAGGGGTGTTAAAGATATTAGGGCGTGAGCACCTACATCTCTGATTAATGTTCATCGCCACCGCTGTTGCCTGGGGCAGCAGTAGTTGGCACCAGTACTGCTATAGCAAAGGAGAGCAGGTAGCTGTAGCCGGGGGAAGCAGTGGTTATGAGCATTAATCAGAGATGTAGGTGTTCACGCCCTAATATCTTTAACAAGGGGTGCAGCAGAAGTTTCTGAGCTCCTCACATGATGAGCTCAATATCTCAACCGAAACCTGACTTGACTTCGGAATCATTCGCTCGCGCAACCCGACCAAACCTTCCAATGCGGGGTGGTCCGAAAAACAAATATACCAGTAAACTAATAATAGTGTCCGGTGGTTACTCACGCGAGGAGCACAACCGGTCAGAACATATTTGGGCCTAAAAGTGGTACCCCTACCGTGGGATTGCTCTAAAACAGTTTTCGGGTGATGTATATGTAAAGCTCCTCAAGTGACCACCCCCAGAAGGAAAAACACGCGGGTGCACCTCTATCGTAGCATGCGTCCATATTTCATAGCCGAAGTGCGCAAAAAGAACAATATTGGACCCATGCTACGGCAGAGGTGTCGCACCCTTATGTTTCTGAAGGCTGTGGTCACTTGAGGGGAGAGCTCTATACTCCACCCATAAAACGTGTTTAGGAGGGAAAATAAAATTGCTGCCCTATTTAGAATTTCCAAGGCCCTCGGTATAAAACGAGATTTTTGTTTCAACAAAATACTGAAATTTCGACCAAAAACAAAAATGGGTTAAGGCGCCGCCCCCGTCAGAGAGAAAACTTTTCTGCCAAAAACGTGCCGCCTCTATCGTAGCACGCGTCATTGCAACACAGCAACACAAGAATCAAAGCCCCGACGACATAGTTTGGATTAAAAGGAGCCCCCCCCCCCGTCATCCATATAGCGTTTCAGACCAAAACAAACATTTTTGCGTGCTACGATAGAGATAGCACTTTTTAACCGAAATGTTTTCTGAATGATCGGCGGAATGTCATTGTTTTGTTGGTGCAACGTGATTCGTCGTTTTCTTCACACGGCCCCATGGGATTTTCAATCGGATACGTACCTAGCCTTTGTGCTTTCTTCCAAAAATCAAAATTGGGGTGAGCTGTGGAGCTCTTCAAGTAAGGAGCTCCAGAAAAAAACATGGTGCACCTGTATCGTACCATGCGTCAAAAGTGCTACTTCTATTGTAGCACACCTCTGACGCGTGATACGATAGAGGTATATAGGTATACCTTTTTTTGGCTAAAACGTTTTCTGAACGACGGGGGGGGCGGGGGCTCCTTAACCCATTCAGAACTAAAAATTTAAATCGCGCACTAATTTGAAGTAGTTTGTCCCCAAATACGCGTCGGCCAGTTCTTAAGGGGTTACCAACCCAATACCGTCAGAATTTCATTCTGCTGTGTGTGGCAGTCTTCTTCATTTAATATATATAACATATATATGCAATGGGCTTGTTAATCCGGTAGCACTTTACGTTTCCTCCAAGATGAGTTTTCGGGCGTAGTGTACGTAGAGCTTCTCAGAGTGACCAGCCTCAGAAAAAGAATGGTATACCTCTACCGTAGCAGGCGTCCTCTGTAACCGCTTGAGTTGCACGCCCCCCCTCCCCCCCGGCGCCCCTCTTACCGTTTGGCCGTTGCCCGTTAAACACTGCCCCTGGGCGGGTTGGACGGCGTGAAGCGCCCACAGAAAAGCCCAAGCGGAGCGGTAGGCAGCCATCATCTTGCGAAGGTGCTGCTGCTGCTGCTGTGTCGTCGTTGACCCCAACGCAGTGTTCGCACTCCTGATTGATGATGGTATTTATTTTGCTGCTGCCGTGAACCAGCCAGAAAAAAACAAACACACACACAAGTAAGTGGGGTTGAAACGAGAAGGCCGTGTTAGCTGTCGTTTACCCCTCGAGGCGAGATGCGTGCTATATACGATATAGATGGGGTTCACTTTTTTAATTTGAAACGTGTTTTGAATGGTCGGGCTTCTTAACCCCTTGACCCTTTTAGGACTGCAGTCCCGTTTTGGGGACAAACCACTCTAATTCTAAGTAATTTGTCCCACGCATTTGGGGACGAACTACTTGGAATTAGTGTTGGGCATTTTTTTAGTTCTGAATGGGTTATAACCCAAACTCGTCGAACTTTCATGCTTTTGTTGCAAAACTGTTCAGAATATAAAGTTGGCTTATTATGGGATTGTTCGTCGGGTACATATTTTTCCCCACCCAACAAAATATTTTCGGTTACTTGCTATTAGTATGGAGCTCTTCAAGTAAGTGAGGAGCTCAGAAAATGCACTGACTGGATGCAGGTGCACCTCTATCGTAGCATGCGTCGCAACGAGTGACACCATATTACACGAATCACAGCCTACTCAAAAGTCGGCATTCATGACGCCGGCGGTGATGATGTGGTTGCATGCGACAATAGTTATACTACAGCTCAACCACACAACCTCCGTACGAGCCGACGCCTGCCAAGATAGAGGTATGTAATGGTATGGGCTTGGAAGGCCGGTAATTGCCTCATTTATATAGGTAATTGTTCATTTTTCGTATTTCTTGGATGGCATTCGTATTCGAGATAAATATAAAATCGGAAGGGGCCTGTGATACCCCCCCCCTTTCCGGGCCAGATGTCATCTATCTGGGTCGGGATTTAATAAAATATTATGCTTCTCTTCTACGCTTGATTCTATATACAATGAAAGTGAGTGACACCAAGGATGCTTAATAAACAAATTTGCAAGGGGTACTCTGTGTCTCATCCAGCCTTATTACCGTTACGTAGCACTTTTCACTAAAACAGTTTCTGAACGACCTATTAAAACAGGCTTCTTAAACCCCAAATCGTCGAAATGCCATGCGGCTTATTTCGCACTAAGATGTTTTGCGTACGTATGATACACACCTACAGCAGCAGCAGGTCATGGGGGTTTTTGCATCGGGTTGCGCGTTTATGTTTCTCGGAATCCGTTTTTGACTTGCTAGTAGTATGGAGCTCCTTTCTCCAAGTCAGTCAGGAACCTCCGAAAAGGAACCCCCTTTCTCTTCCCATATGTTCTCGTGTACTCGTTTAGCATATCATATCATATCATACGTGGATAATATTCTACTTTATCCAGTATTTTTTCCGCCTCCTACGTACAACTTTTCCTGTTTCTTCATAAACCGTTTATCTCATTATTAATACTTTTAATACTTACCAGGTATTATGTAGAAATTTAATATGTACTCCTTGTGTACTCAGATACGTCTTCAACACTAAATACCTCAAGATTCGTATCCAACAGCGGTATGTATACCCCAAGATCCATCTCCTACTTTTCCAAATATCTCTGACACGGTTGTTGACCAATCATGGGTGTGTTGTGTGTTGTTTTCTCATTACTAATGGATGGAACAAATCGGAAGAAAAAAGCAGGACAACTGCGAACCACATGCTGTGCTGCGCACTGCGTAGGCAGTTATGAATAGTTCGTAAACAGGTACCGTTTCAAATACATACGTCGCCTGTCGTATTAATATTAATAGTTCAAAACAAGAACGAGAAGCACAGGGCAGCCAGCCGATTTTTGTTTTAGATATTTTCACGGGACACAACCCGTGTGAGTCGTTCCCACCAAATGTTTACTTATTAAAGCCGTCGAATTTAACCGATCGCCCCGGTCGACTACGAACGTAGTGGTCAGCTTCAAAGGCTACTATTCATAGCATTGGTACCCGAGTTCAAATATCACCGTGGTGAGATTTTCCCTTTATTTGAAAACATAAAAAGGAACCAATTAACTGCTGAGAGCGCCTTCGTGGTGGGGGTAGGCGGAATCCGACGCAAGCCGACGAGGCCAGAAAATGCTGAAAACTTATCGCGATAAAACGCAAGGCACGTACCCAAGTGCGGAGGGAGGAGCAGAGCCTATCTGCTGTAGTGACCCCCGGATCTGAGTCAAAAACAAAGCCACAGGTAGGTAGGTGTGGATATTATTATCAGGCGCGTGTTCCTATATTAAAAAAATCAAAAAACAACAACAGCTGTGAGCTCAGGGGTACGCGCCGAAAAGAGAAAACGACGCCACCATCCTAGGAAGGTCGGAATGAAAAACAAACCGGATCGCTGTGATCACAGGACGAAATGAGCGAAGCTCATTTTTTTTTCTTTTTCTTTTTTTTTACTTGGTTTTAGACACCCCCCCTATATTTTTTTCCGGGAAAAATATAGGGGGGGGTCTCTAAAACCGAGTGAAAAAAAAAGAACGAAAAAAAACAAAAATGAATTTCGCTCATTTCGTCCTGTGATCACAGCGATCCGGTTTGTTTATTATTCCGACCTTCCTAGGAGTGTGGTGTTGTTTTATCTTTTTGGCGCGTACCCTTGGTGAGCTCGAGGATTTCGTCGAAGCTCATCTTTGCTAGCTGAGTGTAATACTTCGCTCGCGCGTACTTCCGTATTTTATATGTCCTCAAGTAGGATGCACATCCCGTATGAGGGGGACACAATCTGAGGCTGTACAATTCAGGAAGTGTGTGTCTATATGTGGGGGGAGAAATAATTAAAATTAAATTGAAGGTAAAATTAGAATTAAACAGTCTGAAATAAACGTACCAGGTATACTATAGTGTTCCGACGAGTTGACGTGACAGAGTGGGTCTACTATTTGTAGCTATGTATGGTATATAAGAAGAGGTGTGCGAGGACAGGTTATGGAGTAAAACTTAAAAGCACCTGGATGAATTCAATTAAGTAGTGATTTGCGTGTTCCTATATCTATCGTCTATCTGTCTGTGTTCTCAGCTACCGTGCGTGCGTTTGTAAGGCGGTGCAGGCTGCACTCCACAGACACACCCAGCTAACTGCTCGCTGTTCGCCGTTTTGTAGTCAGTACGTATAATACATCAGCCAGCTGGTCACAGTAAGTAGTGGTGGGAACGGGGGGGGGGGTGTACTCATGTTGTGCACGGCCGTAGTCGTATGACCATAGACCCTCGCATCCCTACAATGCCGGGACGGAGCATGGGGGGACTATATATACCAGATAGGTATTATTCTCGTAGAGTCCCACACGTCCCAAGTGGTGTGGTATTTTAGCTTTGACCCGCTACAGAGGGCTGCACTTTTCCTTCTTATATTTAGGGCAAGGAGAGAGCCCTCCACGTTGGGTCAACAGCGTGGAGAAAGAGATAGATCGAGTGAGGTTCGGGCGGGCAACCTAGGCCCGTCTCGACTTCAAGGAGGCTCGGGTTATTGAGCCGAGTTCTCCCGGTTCTCGGAAAAATCCTTACAGGTGTGACACAAACACTTCTGGTGTATATTCCATGGGTACATGTGCAACGGCCATTCTACGAACTTCCCCCAAAACCTGTCCTCCACAGCAGCAGTAGTATGCGGTACGTATAATATTTCTACTTGATGAGTGGATCAGGATACCCGCGGCCATTCATTGGTTTCACTTCATTTGTGCGCCTATTATGTTTCGAGTTCGGATCTTCCCAGCGGGGTCCAGCACCTGCCCCTCTTTTGATTTGTGTCACCACGGACTCTCCTTTATTTTTGCTATTAATAGGTTAAGGAAGAGTTTAAATAGCGTGAGAACCACGGCGACAAATCAATACAACGTTTTTCATTTCTTTGGTGTTCGCGTAAATCTGCCCGCGCAGGCGAACTTCTTTACCGAGATAGATGTGCCGCACTGAAAATAGGAAATAGAGCCTTTCCAAGCACAACAACAGCAAGGTGGCACACCAACCAACAGGCATGCCTCTCGTCAGGGTTAGGGTTAGGGTTAGGGTTATATGTAGGGTTAGGGTTAGAGTTCCGGGTCGGGGTGGTGGCCGCCGTCAGCCGAAGCCAAACATAATAAGCTCACCGTCTCAGGAACGAATGAATGCCTCACAGCTTCGTGAGAAAACCCTACCTCGCTCATTAGAAACAGCATCATTTTATCGGGCACGTCTGAGAAGGTCGCCTGAGCGGGCAGATTTACGCCTACCTGAGGTTTCATTTGTGCCGGGATATATATTACAGTAGTAATAGTATGGGCTTGGAATATAAGGCCGGGAGTTTTTCCTCAACATATAGAAAATTGGTCCGTTTTGTATCGTTTTTCTTGGACGGACACTGGGTGTACTGATGTAATCGTGGGTAGAAAGGACGAGTGGATTGTGAAGACAACACACATTCGTATGCGGGGTTATTCTAAGAACGGAAGGACAATGAGATCTGCCAACGACGCCATAATGGGTTATATAAGATTGGGGGGGACACGGAGTATCCTCTTACTGGTAGGTATGTCTAATACGCATAATGGTAAGAAGCAGGCTAACAAGAAAGCTACAGGCTGAGATTGAGAGTATAAAATGAGCAATTCGGGAGTCGTTATCTTGAAAATTGTGTATAAACCACTCTCTTTCAGAATAGAAATCCAGCCTACGGTGGTAGTAAACTCGATTTATGTTTCTTATTAGATGTGCTGTACATACATGTACATGGTAAATACACACGGTACGGAGCCGACGTATACTATAAATAGGTGCAAAAGACCCACACAGTCGCCCGGTAATGGGCATCAGCTAATATTACTGTAGTTGTTCTTGTTCTCGTTCCCATAAAAATTAACTCGTCGCAAGAAACTTCAGTCTGCGGTCACACGACAGACAGGCTCCAAAAACGCCAGAGAGTGGGAAAAAACGATGCAGTACGTACAAGCACAACGCAGTACGATACACATATATATAACAAAGTATATTTGTGATTTTTTTGCCCGGTGGCGCGTTTTCGCTCTCGCCCCTCGCGGCCGAGCTCGCCGGCGCCGGGCGCGACCCGCGGGGGGCCGACCGGGGAGCGTGCCCCCGGGGCCTCGCCCTCGACCGTGGCCCGTGGCCCGCGCGGCGCGCTCGCGAAGCCGAAAAAATAGAGTCGGTTTCCCGGGGTACCCCGTCCCACTCGGCTGAGCCGAGCAGGGCAACGTGAAACCCGCTTCTACTGTGAAAAACGCCCCGCCTTTGCCACACCCTGTAGCCTGTTCGTAGCCCTATACATGACGGACAATCACGATCCCTTCAGCCTTTATGGGTTTCGAAGAGGGCACATGCAGCAAGAGCACACGCGCACGCCACAACAAGGAGGGCATCGATCGGACGACACGTCGACCATTCTTCGAACATGCGTTCATACAACAGCAGCACAGCGTGACAGCGTTGGGGCATATTGTCGGTCACTGTGCAGCAGTGTGGCCTGATGTATGTGTGTTTCATGGCATACTGCTACATCGCCAGGTCTGCGTGGATACATACCTGGTACGTGTTTATCTCCCCGCGCAACACTGGTTTCCGTTCGCACACACTGTGCTGCTGTACTCGTAGACTGTACACCTTTCGAAATACAACAAGCACGTACGTGTTGAAGTATACCAGGTACGTATCATGCATACTCTTCGTACGTACCAGGTCGTGATACAGCAGCGAAAACAGCAGCAGTACTCGTGATCCTACGCTGCTGCTGCTTGCTGCTGTGTAGTATCATACGTCTACACACAGGACGTGAGGCTCGTGTGCTGGTGCATCACATGTCTGTCGAAACGGTTGCACTCTTTCGTATCATATGATACGATGCTCGGAGTTTTTTAACTACCACCACTCTGTTCGGAAATGTAAGAACCTGTTATATATTTACATTAATATCCAAACGTTCTTTACATTTCCGGCCGGAATTATAAGGCCAGGTACACACAACACTCTGATACGTACCTGCATGGCTGTTACATATCTACGAGCCAAACTATGATACACCAACAATGGTACGAGCGGCAGTACATAGCACCAATATGACAGCAGTGTTGCTGCTTGCTGATCTTTTTGTGAGTTTGCACCGGACAGCGACTCGCGTGTGCTCGTGAGCCAGGCGCTAGGGGCTCGCGTACCCTCTTGCTTCGTTCCCTCGTTTTTTGCGATTTTCGAGTCTCTCTTCTGACACGATCGGATATCGGGCATTTCTCGTGGTGATCTGTGTTCTGTTATTGCTTTTGGTCAACTTTGGGGAACGGCGTTTTTTTCTTTTTTTCTTATCAAATCACGCAAAACATGACGGCACGTATCATATCGAGATAAATCGCAAACACTCTAATATATTATACAAGTGATTTTTAGATTTTGTATACACACGTATCATGGGTTTGTTGGTGTAGCATTTTACTGTAAGTAGGTAGTCTGCGTACAATCTTCGACAAAAGTATAACTTAGCAGCTATTATTGCTGCTGTATGTATAGAGTGCGTACACAAGAAGAATGGTGACTGCTGCAGCTGTACATTGTTTTTACCGCTGTTGCTGCTGCTGGATACTGGTGTATATTTACTGCTGCTGCACATATTATGATCTGCATAAAGTGACATTTTGCATACAGCAACCAACTGCAGCAGCAGTAACAGTGGAGCTGCTTGCTGTGTTGGCAATGCTTGATGTATGCCAAATACAGCATATATAGTATGGGAGTGTCTTGCTGCTGCTTGCTGTAGGTACAAAAAGTGCCGCCTGCTGCACTACTTGCTTTTACTACTGCTGTTAAACAAAACTGTTTGTTGTGCTTTCCGCTCCTATTGTTCTATAACTGTGCTTGCTGTAGGTACATGTATACGTACTGTTTGCTTGCTGTGGTACTTTAAAATGATCAATTCTACGAGTATTGCGAAAACATACAAACACGAACCGTGACAAAAAAACTGGCACTTTCGCGAATCCTATCATTGGTCACAAATTGCTACAGTACTCGTACATACAATGTTCGCTATTTCTTACTGCTACTGTACACAGGGCTTGCTGTACCTATACGTATACGCTGTTTGCTGTGGCACCTAAGTACTGTCATTCCTCACGAACAAAAACAAAATATTAAATCGCGACGAAAAAAGCTGACACTTTCGCGAATCTTGACATTTGTTTTTTTTACAAACTTCAGCAACATCGACGTCACCATTCGCGACAAAACGGGTTTTGTCTGGTGATATATAACCCCAATTTATGGAATCATGTTGCGTTTGTAAGGAAGAATTCCTCAATTACGACTACGAGTACCGCTATTATTGGCGAGTGACCGCTATTAATGACGAGTGATAGTTTTTTCCCTGTCGCATGCCAGCTTGCGTCACCCCACGGGGACCATCCCACTCCCCGAAGGGGGGCCTTGTATGTATAGTTATGTTTGTGAAATTTTCGCACTTTTCGCAACTTTTCTCTTCGCGCGAGCGCTTTTCAGCAAAACGCTAAGTACCCCGACACGGGAGGCCCGGCCGGACACATTGGTCGAGGTTTGGGCTCGATCCGAGCTCTGTGGCTCGCGTGGCGGGCGCTCAAAGTTATTTTTGCCGCGGGAGTGGATAAGGCGATTTCCCGGGTTTTGTGCATGAGGCCTTGTTTTTTGTACGTACGTGCCAGTAAATAATAATGTGTATTTCGTCTGTTTTTTGCTCTCTCACATGCACACAGGCCAGAAACATGTACCAGATAGACAACAGACAACATGCACAGAGCACGGCGTTACATCGTTGCCGCCCACACCAGTAGGGGAACATCGTGCGTGAGTGGCACATCCATCTGGGCTGTACTGCTGCTGTGGATAGTTGTTTTATCGAAGGCGGCTGTCCGTAGCCCGCCACCTATCTTCTATTCTTTGCTGCTGTGCTGTGTGTTTATGACATATCCAGGGTCACTTTGGACCGAAATGTAAGGACCGTTTTTATTACGTATGAGTATGGCAACTGTTATTATATTTCTGATGTTGCGGGTTTTTGCCCCAAAGCACACCACCAAAATTTTACATATCAGATAACATGCAGAGACAACACAAACAACATGTTGCAACCCCGCCCAGCAGCACAAGCAGCAGCAGGTAACATCACGCGCATGTGGCAGGTCCGCGGTGTATTACTGTGGCTCCAGCAGTAGTTGATTTATCGGAGGCTATAATCCGTCATCGGTCATCTCTAACTCTCTTCTTCTGCTGCGCTGCTGCTGTGCACGTGTATGTGCGGTGGGTCGCGCACTGCTGTGCACACGCACGCCACTAAAAAATGAATTTGGTTATTTGATAAATATTTATATGGTAAATGATTGCATTGCTCGGTTTTTTGTTTGAGGCCGTGAGTTCGAGACTTTCGTTCATACATATTAATTTTCCTTTTTGTTTTCACGTTAGTTTGTTTTTGTTTGAAGTATGTACGTGAGTAACCCGGACACAACAGACAGCACACACGAGTAGTGCAGAGCAAGAAACAGCATCAAGCGCGTGCGGTAGTTTTGTCCGCCCTGTATTGCTGTGGCGTCCTACTATTATACAGTATACTATAATTTTATTATAAGGGGTAGTCCGTGGTCACAGGACACAGGCTCCAAAAAGCTCTGCAGTGGAAGAATACCCCAGGAAAAAATAATACACTAAACACAAAGTAGAACGCAGTACGTAATGCTGGGGGTCTCTGCTGTTGCGTAGTACATACATGCTGCCACAGGTCCAACAACACACCGCCAGCTGGTGCTGCTGCTGAAAGGCGCTGCATACACTTACACACTACTGGATATCTTTCGAATCTCGTCATCTTGGGCGTCGTTCGAACAGTGGTGGGTCAGGGGATAACAATGCACGATGCGCCTTTTCACCCCGCATACCAACCAAGGTCAAGTCATTTTCGGCCTGTAGACAAAGAGCAAGTCAAATTCTATCCCCAACTAAAACCAGTCATTTTCGACCCTGACACAAACGAAAAGTCAATTTCGACCCTCCGCACCAAAACCAGGCCAATTTTGAACCCAACACAAAAACCAAAAGTCATGTTCGATCCCCCACATAAAACCAAGATAATTTCGACCCTGACACTGAAATCGAGTCAATTTCGATCCCCTTCTAGAACCAACTTAAGTCAACTGTGGTGCCCCTACACACAACAAAGACATACATAAACGCACTGGCAAACATGATATAATGTTTGGCGGAATCGTTAGGAAAATCTATTTAAAATAAGCAGTCAATAGTAAGGGTTCCACATTATTTCCAAGTATTTGTATCCCCAAAAGTGCGCAAGTCATCTGATGCAGTTCTAAGAAATAGTATGTGTGTCCGTGCACGTACGGTAATATACAGATAATTAGATAATTCATAACGTCGTACTATGATATCATATGCATGCGTAGTAGGATACAATATAGAATTCTGTATGGTTATCAATTCGTTCTTGCGCCACTCCCCTAGGCACGTCCCGGAGGGGAACCTTGTATTACGTATACATACAGCATGCATAATTTATCATCGCGGGGGGGCATCGTACATACATATAGTAAATAGGGACCGGCGGTACACATAAAAACGTGTATGTTTACCTATATATATGTTTTTACTACGAGGTATGTATGTGGCTACCCGTAATAACCATTTGGCAAATCACCGTAACAAGTAAATAGCAGTGATGATGCTGTGACGGGCTCGATACTCCCTATATATGGGATGGGTGTGTGTTGACGGCTTCACATCCAACCCGTTCTTTCTACCCAGCTACTACATCAGTACACCCAGTGTCTGTCCTGATTCCCAATCCTAGAGAGATACAAATTCTGTGGTAATGACAGTAGTGAGACAGAGTAAAAACCAAAACAGAATAAACTCAAAATAATGAATGGGTAAAGCAAGTGAAATGCCAACGTACCGAGTACGAGGGGGGTCTAAACTATTTCAAGAGATAGAAACCAAAGCTGCAGATAGAGCACGACCACGAAACATCGATCGGTGTGCACAAACAACCGGATGTGAGTCGACGAGCCGGGAAGGAAGAATGCCGACGAACCCTACTCGCGATAACAATGCACAACAAGGCACGCGCCGTACGTAGTGGGGGGGGCGAAGAGCCTGTCGTCTGTGCTTTTTTGTGACCCCGGATCCGAGTTATGCAACGAGAGAGGGAGGAAGAGAAAAAGGTCACAGAAAGCACTATACTATTATTACGGGAGGGGGGCATAGTAAACAGGACCTACCTGCGGTACACACTAAAATCTATATATTTACGCATTTTTACGAACAATATTTGGTCCTATTTACCATGGCCCCCCGTAATATTGTACGACCTACTGCTGCTGTAGTATGTACATACTGCTGTTGTGACACCATACATACGGAAGTATATAGCTGGGACAGAAAAAAAAAGCCCAAAATATGTAACACATCGTGACAAAGAACGGCAGTGAGCAGTCGTATTGCCGGGGGGGCATAGTAAATAGGGACCAAATATCGTCACTAAAACTACGAGTATGTAAATATTATTATATTATGCAGGTTTGTTTGTGTGTGCGGTAGGTCCTATTCACTATGGTCCCCCGTGATACTGTAGTATATGATACTCGAAGAAAACCTTACCTGGAACCAGGTTTAAGGTGGCTGGCGTATAGAGAGTAAACCCCGCACGTGCTGTGGAGGCCCCAACTGCTCCTCCTATGTATGTATGATGGTGTGTGATGGTGTGGCCTTCCGACGTGACTTGAAGAACCTGCTGTGTGTGGCCCTTTCCCTCGCGATGTGTTGCTGTGCGCCCGCTGTGTTATGACGTCGGGGGCTGGTTCTTTGTTGGTGTTGTTGTCGATGATGAGGGCGATCGGTGCGGTTGGTTGTTGTTATTATGTTGGCTGTGTCTCCTCTTGGTGGGCGTTTTGCTTCCGATACGGGGAGACGGTACGTAGTAGCAGTTCGTAGATAGATCAGATGTCGGTCCGCAACGCTTCTTATTTTATGCGCAAGGATTTTGTTCTTGTAACGCGTGACTTACTTCTTCTTGCGTCAAGAAGAGTCGTACGTACTGTAGTACGTAGCTCTCTTCTTATTTTGACACCGACCGGTGAGTGGTGGTGTTTGTGTTGTCAACGAGTGCAGCAAGCACAGCAATGCTGTCGGTGCGTTTGGTTGTTGTGTCGGTTCTGTCTCGTTGGTGGCGGTGAGTTTGGCTGTTGTGTCGGTTCTGTCTACTCCTCTTTTGTTTCGTTCTCCCGGCCGATAAGCGGAGAGACAGCAGTAGTAGTAGATATATATCGGTCCGCAACAACACTTCTAATTATTTGCGTACGCGTTGATCGCTTTGCGGACCCTTCGGGTTCCACTTTTGTTTCAGTATACCTTTTTTGGGTAAGTTAGCCTGTGACCACGGGAATCGACCGCGTCAAGTGTTGGATTAGCACGGACAGATGGAGGTACTGGATACAGAGGCCGGCACGGTTTTTAATGTGAAGACAACAACAACAACATATACGAGAAATATATTGTTAGAACGCGTGAGTTGCTTCAAGAAGAGTGTCACGTCTCTTCATATTTTTATTTCACTAGGTACGGGGTGGGCAGCGTGGTTGTGTCTCTAACTTCAACCCTTTTATATTTGAAATTAATTGCACACAGCAATACACAAACAATAGGGGACCAGATGAAAAACAACAAACGTGCCCGAGAAGAGCAGATACAAAACTGCTTCACTATTCGATATAACTTGTCTGATCGAATAGCCTAGCAATACGTTACGGCTACGTATTACATACACACGTTGCGTCACGGAGGTGACGCTAAATAAAGTTATTATAAATACGTCAGCTGTGAGTTCAACCGATTGAAAGTTACGCGGGTCGCCTCGTGGTATAATATCATCTACGAGCAGTCCCACACGGGTGGGTATGTGCGACGAGTGGGAACTATTAAATACAAGGCTGCGGTCCGCGGGCGGCTATACGCCGCCAGCTATTCGCTCGTTCGGTCAAAGAAGAAGTAGATCAGACGAAGAACGTGTACTCGTAATCATATAGAAGACGGTGTTGTTGGATTGGTGCAGTGCGACTTGGAGCTGGCAAGAGGTCGTGCGTGCGGGAAGGAACCCATCTCGTTCCGCCTACGTGGTTATCATCCTCCCCCGTCGGCATTCAAGAGCTGGGAGTAGCAGAGAGGCCAGGGAAGTGTCCAGGCTGGCCTCAGAAGTAGGGTAGACACTACAAGTATTAATGTTTGTTTATGCGAGGAGCTTTAGGTATTCGACTACGAGCGGTTTTGTTACTGTGCTGTGGAGAGTTGACCCGCATGACCCTCTCCACCTTTCCCCCTGCGTTCGCCTACGACCTATTTCCGGGCCGACATACTACAGACGCGTCTTTAACTATCCGATGCACGCTGCCTGTTACAGTATCTAGCTCACAGCTTCTATTAATAGTGTGGCTGTTGAAAGCATATCCATCTATCGCATATCAGCGCCATCTTGAGCCTTGTTCGAGCAAGCAGCCTGGTCGTGCCGAGTGGACCCCCAGTGGACATGTCGTCGGAAGCGGATGACCTGGCCAGCTGGCCAGTCTACTCTTGAGGCAGCTGGCGGCGGACAGGAGATAACACCAAGATGGATGCGAGAGCGGCCGATAACTGAGCGACATCAAGACGATGAGCGACTGAAGACAGACGCAGATTTTCAAGGAGGTGGATCGCAGAACTGCTGCAGTTCGTAGTGAGGTTGCGTCTGGTGTTACTGGTGAGCGGGGCGGAACCGCTACCAGTGCTGGGGAAGTAAGGGGAGTCAGCTCCACCGGGAGCTCGCCAGGCCAATGTGAGGCAGTAGGCCTGCCCAGACGTGGTGCGAGTAGCAGCGTAGATAGAGCCATAAAGCTGAAGTTGACTGGTGCTACGGTAGGGGGGTGCTTGTTTTTCACCTGCACAGAGCCACTCGGCGGAGTGACCGCTTTACTCATATTGACTTTTTTGTTTTTTTGTTGTTCTATATATATATGCACTGCCATTGGAGGTTCTGTTACGCAACGCCAACGAACCATGCACTAGGTCCAATTTTCGGTTAGATTCGGAGCCACTCGTCCGAGTGGCCAAAACCCGGCAGTGAAAATGTGGGTACCCCCCCTATCGTAGCACCAGTCAGTTGGTTCTCGGGGAATTTGTGAGTCTGAAGCTGCAGCCGGTTCCTAAACTCAGTGGAAAGTTGGAAGAACTTACCATTGCGGAAGAAACACTAAACACTAGGTGTTTACTTACTTCCTCCATGGTTGGGTGTATGTCGGTGTTCCTGGTAAATCGTGATATGATGATCGGCGATGTTTCGAATAACACCCAATATTCCCTCTCGCAGGATTTCAGTGAGAAACACATTAAGGCTAGGGTAGCTTGGGCTTGCCTGACTGAGAGCATTTGTGAACCGTAATCTGCTTGGTACATAGAGTGTTCGCAACGAAATCACTTAGTGCTAGAGGTGGAGAATATGTATTGTGCGATTGGTTCATGCCCAAGATCATGGCAGAACCGGTCAATCAAGTGGTCGGTAGCGTTCGACTCCGAAAAAATGGAGTTAAGGGAGAAGAGCCCATGAAGTACTTTGTTTGGTCGAACAGATACGATTGTTGGAGTGCTCGCGTCGCTAGGTGTGGTGACATCGGTATCAGACGTCAACCGCGAGATCATCATGACCCTCACATCAGACTACGAAATGGAAGAACGCACTATCTTGCACCGTGAGGATGTCACTCGAGCGGAGATCGAAAGCATCATCATCTGACAGCGGCAACACTTGTGCCTGTCCCCCGTCGAAGATCAAAGACGTCGGACAGGCTCTACTTTCAAATGGAGCTGCTGGAGGTGGCCGTTCAGGTAGAGGCAGGCGGCATAAAAGTAACGGTAATCCGAGAGGTGGAAGTGGCACAGCAAACAAGAACAGCCGGGGTAGCAGAGTAGACGCAGGCTACGACAGAGGTGCACAATTGTTTTTTATGAGGGTGGTGAGTCACTTGAGGAGTTCAACACCCCACACCCCGAACCTGATTTTGGAGGAGATTAAACAAGCTACCCCATGGACAATCGCATCGCATAAGTGTGAAAGGAATATTTGACACAATATCGAAAATCCGACTACAGTTTATTAGGTTAAGAAGCCCCGTCGCTCAGGAACAAAATTCAGCCAAAAGTGCTACTTATATCGTAGCACCCGTGAGAAGCAGTAACCCCCAAGCCCCCAAACAAAACCCCACCTCAGCTCTCCACAAAGTAAGTGCAGGAAAAATCCATTCATTCGTTGCTTGGAACCCGGGCACTGGCGACACCTGGTCCCACTGCAAGGCTCGCATCTCCCCTGCACCAGAGCAGACATCAGGCGGAGGTGCGCAAGGCTAGAGCGACGGCGGTAAGACTGTGTGGTTGTCTCGCGAAGTCCATGTGCTTGGTACCAAAGATGACCCTCGTGCAATGAGGAACGTAGTGCTTGCATGGGGAAGTAGTTGACAGCGGACAGTAGTGGTGCATCCTTTCACATGTCCCAATCAGCTGGCCTTTCGAGCGATATCAGACTGGACGCAGACTGGTGCTACGGTAGAGGTAGCACTTTTTGGCTGAATCGTTTTCTGAACGATCGGGCTCCTTAACCCAAATTCGTCGGAGTTTCATGTTTGTGACGAAAAATGTTTCAGAGTATACTTCGGTCATGATATACATGTATCATCCGGCAGCACTTCTATTTCCCTCCAAAATCATTTTTTCGGTGAGGTATATATGACCCTCCTTACGTGGCCACTCTCAAAAACCACATGGCGTCCGCATGCGACCTCAAGGTAAAGGTGCACCATGTTTTTTTTTTTTTTTTTTGTGAGCTCCTCACTTGAGGAGCTCCATGCATACTAATAGTAAGTAATAGTAAGTCACCGAAAACTGCATCTTGAAGGGAACTAAAGTGCTACCCGAGGACCAATCACCATTACCAAAGTATATACTGTAGTAAATATGAAAAATATCTCAACACAAGAAGAACAAAATTGCGGCGATTTTGGGTGAAGGAGCCCCCGTCCTTCAAAAACTATTTCAGCCAAAAAAAGGTATACCTCTGCCTCTATCGTAGCACGCGTCACTGTGCGAGGACACAGCTAGGGTCTCGGTGACAACCGTCCGAAAGACGTGCTGAGGTGCGGAACGCTGACCGCTGTATTCCCAGAGGGGTCTGTACTGTCAAACTGCTGGATGTGGTGTGGCTTACGTGCCGGACAACGCGTCCAGCGTGTTTTTTTGCTGATGGCTGCGCACAAGAGAGCGGGGAGTAACATCTACGACTGAGGAGAAAGGCGTATACATTTCCATTTCCCAATGGAAGGTTGACGCATGCTTCCTTACGATAGAGGTGCACCATGTTTTTTATGGGGGTGGACACTTGGGGAGCTCTATACCTCAACCAAAAACAACTGCTTTTGGACGAAAGTGAAAGTGCTATCATACCCGATAAACAATCCCATGGCTTAAGCGGGAAATGAGAAATGCTGCGACACAAGAATGGAACTCCGACGATTTGGGGTTAAAGGTAAGGAGTCTTTAATAGGCCATCCAGAAAACGTTTCAGCCAAAATAAGGTATACCGTATACCTCTATCGCAGCAGCACGCGTCGGTTGAGCTTTGAAGGTGATGGACCCAGTTCCTCCGGATTCGCTTAGCATGTGTCTGGGGTCTCCGAGTATTGAAGTGGTTGAATACAACACCGGGCCGATAGACTTGCCAAAAACCTATTGAGCTCATCCAATAGTGAGCACATTTTCTGCGCGCGAGTTGGTTGGGACGGGAGACTTGTCGGGGTCAAGCATCTCCGGACGTAGGACTACCAGCATGCATGCGGACTTTCTCACGAAGGCCACGTATTGGCAAAGAGAGTTTTGATAAACACCTCGATTTCCTGTGAGGGATACAGAGTACTTCGTTGTTCGTAGGTAATGTTTGTGTTATCGAGGCGTGTTAGCTGATCCAGCGCCCGGGAGGGTTTTCGATATAACTTGCCTTACCGAACAGCCCAGCTATACGTTACGGTTACATACGTTGTTGTCACGGAGGTAACGTCACAGGGGTCGTCTCGTGGTATCATCTACGAGCAGTCCCACGGGTGTGCGCGAGAAGGCGCTATACGAGGAGGTTTAGGTATTCGATTTGGACCGGTTGTTACTGGGCTGTGAGGAGTTGGCCCACATGATGACCCTTTCCACCTTTCCCCCTGCGTTCGTCTACCTCTTTCCGGGCCAGCTTATATACTAAAGACATCTTAAACTATCTGATTCACGCTGCGTGTTGCAGTGCCTAGCTCACAGCCTAGTGTGGCTGTTTGGGGCATATCCATCAATTGCATATCAGCGCGTTTTTAACAGGGCGAAGCAACACGAAGAGGGGGAGGGAGACATCGGCATATGACGGCAGGGGGGAAAGGAAGCAAAGAGAGAAACAAGGCATAAAGCAAAAAACAAGAGAGAAGAGAGCAGAGAAAACAATATATCTCAAGGCGATGATACTAACATGGGTTTCCCGTCTCTGCTACGAAACCGATACGGGGACCATGCCACACCTTCTGCCATCTCCGTCCTACGCTCATCAATAGCGGGGTACTACCGCTGCCGCGCCCCCTCCTGTGAACAACTCAACAAGAAACAAACTAACAACCATTATTAAATTGTATAACCCAAGGGCTAGTCGAACCGATACCTCGCTACACGATCTACCATTTCGTTTCTGCATTCATTCGTTGACAAGTGTATCCGTACGGCTACCCCCCCCCCCCTCTCTCCGCTTGTCGCCTCTCTTAGCGTCCTCAGCGGCGTGCCGTAGGCATCTCCTCTCCGCCTCGCCTCTGTGCCACCTCACCATGAAACGGTCCGCCACTTCGACGACCCCCCGATCCCACTTTCCACTCTTGTCAGCCAACCTTTCGGCCATAACACCGTCTCTGCTCCGAACAGGAAAGGGGAGATTTCCTTGTTTCTGAATGACGAGGACTCCTTACCTTAACCCCTAATCGTCGGTCTTTCAATATTATTGTGTTGCACTATTTTTCGTCGTCTATTTAGACCATGGGGTTGTTCACCGGGTAGCACTTTGGTTTTCCCCCAAACTTCAGTATTTGACTTGCTATTAGTATAGAGCTCCTCAAGTGACCACCCTCAGAAAAAAACATGGCGCACCTGCATGCAGGCTATCGTAGCACATGTCTAGACCTATCGGTGGCTTGAAAGCCCCTGAGGTCGTCTGCTAGATATCTGTTCCTTTCTGGCCCACCGGGTTCCGGGTTCTTCCCTTCAGCCATCGTTCCAAACATCACCCGACCCGGGTCAGTCACTCATTGGCCGCCCGCTGTCCGGTCCCCGCAAATAGGAGAGGCGTCGATTGCGGATGGTTTTGTGTCAACGCTCTCCTCGCACTGTGCGTTCTTGACAGCCTTGGTGTACGACATGAAGTGGTAGGTGCGTCGTCTGCGCTGGAAACCAAGATGATCCGTGGGAGGAGGAGGAGGAGGAGGAGGAGGAGGAGGAAGAGTTTGTGGCGTGACGCGTGACGCATGCTATATGATAGAGGTGCACCATGGTTCTGCCTTCTGAGGGTCGTCACTTGACTAGAGTTATGTACACCACCCCAAAAAGCTGGTATTGGAGGACAACGAAAGCGATACAGTACCCGATCGACCATCCCATAGCGTAACTCGACAACGCCTAATAATATGGCAACACAAAAATAGTAGAATTACGACGGTTTGGGGTCAAGGACCCCCCCCCCTTTCCCTTCTCCCCCCCTGTAAATACATTTTATATCGATAGGTTGGGTTTGCGTTGGTTGGCATCGACGCTGTAAAACACGCCTCTCACTGCGTGAGCTAGACAACCAGGGTACCGTTTTTTAAGGGGGGGGGGTTGGCCGACAGCTTCATTGAGTTAATGTAATTTCTGGTGTGGCCACTTCCTGAGACAGCAATGGGAGCACCATGTAACTGCCTCGCGGGTGCCTTACCATATATACGCACTACGTGATACGATCATTTCCCTTGTGCGGAGTAAAGGTACCCCACCCCGCACAAACGATCTAACTCGACCGCCAGCTTTGGTGACCGCCAAAAAAAAAAAAAAAACGGTACCCTGGTTGTCTAGCTCACGCAGTGAGAGGCGTGTTTTACAGCGTCGTTGCCAACCGACGCCAACCCAACCTATCAATATATCACATATTGATAGCGATAAGGGGAAAACAAAAGAGCAAAGCCAAGGACGGTAGGGATGGAGGCTTATTATTTTCTGCTGCCCCTCTCGCATGGGGGGGGGCTCCATAGCTTTTCCAAGACTTTTCGGGTGCTACGATAGAGGTACTGTACCTTATTTTGGCTGAAACAAGTTCTGAATGACGGGGCTCCTTAACCCATTCGGAACTGACACAACAAATATGGCACACTAATTACAAGTAGTTTCTCCCCAAAACATTGGGCCAGTTCTTAAGGGAGGTTAACCCAAAATCGTCGGAATTCTACTTTTTTTTGTGTCGCTCTATTGTTTTTTTTTTTTTTAATACTTACGAAGGTCACGGGGTTTGTTCACTGGGTAGCACTTTTTTGTAGTTTTCGTCCGAAAAAAATGTTTTCGGTTGAGGTATATAGAATAATGAAAAAACGACAGCTAGCTGCGAGCTGTAAGATCGAGGATTTCATCGAAACTCGTATTTGCAAGCTGCGTGGGACACTCCGAGGTCGCGCGAACTACGGGGTTCGAGGGGAGTATATAGCGCGCCTTAACCCTGTTAGGACTGCAGTCCCGTTTTGGGGACAAACCCCTCAAATTCTAAGTAAGTTGTCCCCAAAACGGGACTCCAGTCCTATATGGGTTAAGTGATCTCGCCCTAAAAAACAAAATACCGTGAACCTCTACTACCGTAGCGTGCGTCACACATGAACTCCAAGAGGTGTGTTCGCGCAGCCCGGCCAAGATGAAGTGACTAACTATCTTGCACTCATTTTCTTCTCTCCTCCTCCTCTTCGTCTTGTCCTCTTGGACGAGAGCGATAATAAGCACACTGGCCTGAGCGCCATTCTTCTTTTTATATAATTCTTCTTTCTATATGAGTTTCCGAGAGCTGAAGCTCGAGCAACAACCAGTTGGTTTGACACCGGCAGAAGTGCTTTCACCTCTGCGGCGGGCTGCCTGGTCTAACTCAGCAGGAGCCGCGCACACACGCCCACGACGGGTAACACCTTACCAAGAGGTGTATCGTATGTTTTCTGAGGGCGATCACTTAAGGCGCTCTATATACCTCAACCGAAAAAAAAAAATGTTTTTTTCGGGCGAAAAAAAAAGTGTTACCCAGTGAACAAACCCCGTGACCTTAGGTATAAAAAAGAACCAAAATAGTGCGACACAAAAAAAAAGTAGAATTTCGACGATTTTGGGTTAATGGAGCCCCGTCATTCAGAAATGGTTTCAGCGTAAATGAAGGGGCCTCCTTAACCCATCCAGAACTGAAAAACTCATCCCACACTAATTCCAAGTAATTCGTCCCCAAAAGCGGGGGGGGGCAGTTACTTCTTAAGGGGCTAACCCAAAATCGTCGGATTTGTTTTTCCCATTTTTGTATTATTGCAATATTTTTCGGTGGGTCGTTAGGGCCCGTTTTAACGAAGAAGAAAAAAATTCAATTTGGAAAAAAAATATTCAAATCCGCTTTTCATTGGTCAACACACGCACCAGCACCAAAGATTAGGATCCTGGGGCATAATATTTGGTGCTGGTGCGTGTGTTGACCAATAAAAAGCGAATTTGAATTTTATTTTTTCCAACTTGAATTTATTTCATACTCGTTAAAACGGGCCCTTATGGATAGGCCGTTGTGAGATTTTTCATGGGGCAGTCACTTTGTTTTCATCCAACAAAATCAGTTTTTGGGCGGGGCGGATATAAGAGGCCCCTCCGCCCCTACGGCGGTAGGGCCACAAGTGTGAGCGGCTCGTATTACAAAAAATGACTCAATAGGAAGGAAGCTACTTTTAGTTCCGTTGTTTTATTATTTCGGGTGCTTATGAGTTATGAACGTTGAAGCTCATGCTACACATTGTCGGATGTCAAGAATACTTGGGATTATTTGGGCAAACATATCGAAGGATTGCTTGTTTCTGTCTCAAGGCAGGATAACCATCATAAAGTAGCAGCTGCAAACAAGGAAATTATATGGAGAGGGGGTTGTCGCTCGATGCTTCCTCGGAAGTCAACGGGGAGGAAGTTGAAGGTGTAGGGCTAATTGAACACGGAGGTGGGCACCTGGTTTTCGTATTGTTCGGCAGTTGCAAATCACCGTTTTAGGTGTGGACTTATTTGGGCCTGGGTGAATCATGTTGGTACACAGCAGCAGTAATTTTCCAGGGGTCTTTACGGTTAACCGTCCGTGCACGGTGCGTTTTTTTTCGAGAATCCTACGGTCCGGTCCGATGTGGTTTTTAGAAAGCAAAAATATTGGGGTGCGGTTCGGTGCGGTTATCCGATAGTGGGAATCCCACGGTGCGGTTCGGTTTTTTCATGCATCCTACGGTGCGGTTCGGTGCGGTTTTTAGAAATCAGGAATCCTACGGTGCGGTTCGGTGCGGTTTTCAGAAATCAGGAATCCTACGGTGCGGTTCGGTGCGGTATTCAGAAATCGGGAATCTTACGGTGCGGTTCGGTGGTGTTTTTAGATTTTGGAAATCTTACGGTGCCGTTTGTTTTTTTCATGCATCCTACGGTGCGGTTCGGTGCGGTTTTCAGAATTCGGTAATGCTACGGGGCGGTTCGGTGAGATGTTCAGATGTCGTGAACCCTAAGGTGCGGTTTGTTCATATTTTGTTTCCTGCGGTGCGGTTCGGTGTGGTTTTCCGAAATCGCAAAACCTACGGTGCGGTGCGATGCGGTTTTCAAGAGGGCAAAAAGGAAAACGGCACCGTAAAGAACCCTGTAATTTTCACTATTAATAATAAGGCTACGTACACATTGTCGGGTGACAAAAATGAAATACTAACAATATGCCATGTACAATATACCTACCAGTATAAGTCAAATAATGGATGGAAAGACGAACAGTTGAGACATACCCATAGACCCCCTTGTCTCCCATTTTGCGCATATGCTTGCATGGTTTTGATGAGTCGCTTATAGTGTTATGTACGTTAATAATCATATAATGCAGCAACCCCGTGATCGCGCGCATGCAAGAGAAAAATATGAAAAACGTAAAACGATAACAGAGTGGAACATAGGGCAAAAAATATTTTTACAGTGATACGTAGCATGAACACAACCAAAGATGAACGAGCTGCCAAACAGTTAGACTTTGCGCATAGGTTTCCTTGGTTTCCGTGGTTTTCTGCTTTCGGGAATGTTATGAGTGGTCAACGCTGAAGCTCATGCTGCACATTGTCGGATGGCAAAGATGATGATAATAATGATAAGATATAATACGCTGTAGAAGACAGGAGAAGACAAGACTGTCAATCTAATAACTCCGGAATTAAAGAAGAGTAAACAACGTCGACAGCTCTAGCACAAAGCGTGTAGGGTCAAACCTATCCTCGGTTGTCAATATTATAATGTCGGCGGATTTCCGAACTCTAGATATAGGCCAACATACGAGTATGAGCATCCGTGCATAAACACATCCCTGCGTAAATATAAACGATCTTGCTCAACGACTGGCCTTGGCTAGGGTGGACGGTCACCGTCGCCAGTGTACGAGAGAGTGCTGTGCTGTCTTACGTACTCATGTGTATATATACTCGTATACCTGCACATGCATACGAAGTGCCCGGTAACACACATTGTCTTGCTCTTGGAGCCGGGTCGTGGATACCAAACAACAACACATATAATACGTCAAGTATACTCGTACGTATATAGGACGCGGATACGTAGTTGATAACAGGTTCGTACATACCAGACAACACACATATAATACATACGTCAACTCGGCACTGTCTGCTGTTATACATCATCAGCACGTCTACGAGTACAATCACCAGCGTGGCACGGGAGAGTGCTCTGTCTTATGTATATGAACTCGTATACTCGTACCTTCACATACATAGGAAGTGCCCGGTAACATCTTGTCGGAGGTCACCGTAAGGATCTCCCATGGAAGTATCACCAAGTCACCCTGTTCATAAGATCTCTGATAAGTAGGCCTATGCAACATGACCAAGCTTCGCGAACTCGGGACGGCTTTGAACACGAGCAGAGGCAGGAGGAGGGGATGTTATCTAGGGGCCTTCAGAGACCCCGTCCGTTTCTAAAGCAGTGGTGCTTTCGTCGCGCACGGTGGCCAGAAGGTGACGTACGTGTCATACGATACGAGTACGACCAGAGCGAGGATGAACGATACAATCTCAGCAAAGGTTAAAAGAAGCAACCGCACTGCTGCATGCAATACTCGTACGTAGAGCAGCCGCGAATCGCTGTGGCCACGACGACAAGCACGGCGCACGTACGAGTTGTACTACAGTATGCCAGCCTGCAACGTAAGAAGACGGTGCCGGGCATGCCAGCGTAGGGAGAAGCGTGCGTTTTGAACGTGTGTGGGAGAAAAAAGAATGTTTTTGCATTTGCATTTGTTCCACTCGAAGTTGCTATGATAAAGTGGGCATCAAAGAGCACTTGATTAAAGTATTGTTTTTTGGGTATCAGACGAACTATATATAATAGATAGATGAGGGGGGGGGGGTGTACTCATGTCGTGCACGGCCGTAGTCATATGACCATAGACCCTCACATCGCTACAATGCCGGGACGGAGCACGTTAGGTTTTCACCAACCAGGCAGACATTGCTTGCACCAAGCGCGAAGCGCCGTGAGGTATTGGGCGAGTCGCATGGAGGGTAAGCTGCATCCTGCTAAGAACCGCCTCTGAGGCGGACTTGCATATGGACGACAGCCTCCAATGAATTAATTTATTTTCTGGTGTGGCCACTTCCAGAGACAGCAATGGATACTACTATATATCTGCCTCTGGGTGCCTTACCATATCCACACTGCGTGATACGATCATTCCCCTTGTGCGGAGCAAAGGTTCTCCACCCCGTACAGATGATCTACTCGACCGCCAGCCTTGGGTAACCGCCAAAAACAAACAAGAAAAAAAAAAAACGGTACCCTGGTTGTCTAGCTCACGCAGTGAGAGGCGTGTTTTACAGCGTCGTCGCCGACCCATGCCAAACCAACCTATAAACACATTTATAGCGCGGGGGGGGGGGGGGGATTAAATAAATAAATATATTTTGCGAAAGGGGATAATTACTTAATTTTGCGAAAGGGCAAGAACAATAGGTAGGTTGTTCGTGGTATGGGGCTGAACAAATAATTATTTTTGCGAAAGAGGGAAACTAATATAAAGCGCCTTGAGTTTTTGGGCGAGGCAAAAGCATGGTGCACCTCTACCGACGCTTGCTACGATAGAGGTAGTGCTATAGTATTGCTGGAATGATGTGGAAACGTTGGTAAATACCCGCTGGTACCAGGTATAAGAGCCGTATTGGGAGTACTTGGAAGGCGTATCTTAGATGGGGACCAGGGGTTTCCAGGTGGTCTTTGGCAACCACCAAGCCCGCCTTTTCAGTCTTCCATAGTGGGGAAAAGGAATTTAGCTGCCCTTCTTCTTCTATACCTAAGCAAACAGCACACATGAGTACCAACGAGTACCTGTTCAATAGGCTGACCTAGCTAGGGATTTGTTTTTTGTTTTGTTTTTTGCTCATCCCATGTATTATCTTCGCCCATTCCTTTCTCTCTCCTTATTCCTAGTCGTAACTCAGATCCGGGGTCACAAAGTAGGCTCTTCTCCCTACTCCTCCTCCACTACGGTTCGTGCCTTGCTTTTCGTCGGCTAGGGGTACTCTGTGTCCATACCCTAATCATATAACAGCAGTACTTTTCAGGCTGAAACCTTTTTCTGAACGACGGGGGTCCGTAACCCCTAACCGTCGGAGTTCCATTTCAGTCTTGTGATTGAAATATTTTTCAGTTTTACACTTTTATTTTTCTCCCAAAATCAGTTTTTGGGCGAGGCATAGAGCTCCTCAAGTGACCCATCCCCCCCCCAACCTGAGGAAAACGTGTGGTGCACCTCGACCGTGGTAACATGCGTCTATCGTAGCACATGCCTCGAGTGTGGTCTACAACTGTTAGTAGTCCTAAAAACAAATACACTACTACTATTGATAGTAGATGTGTCAGGCTACCCGGTAGTTGCAAACTTGAAGAGCTCAATCAAGCAGTTGTTGTATGACTGGATGAGACACAAAGTATCTCCTTGGTGCAGGTTTGTCTATTAAGCATCCTAGGTGTTGCTCACTTTCAATGTAGAATCAAGCGTGGAAGAGTAAGCAGCTTTTATTAATCCCCGAGCCAGATAGATGACATCTGATCCGAGGGGTGGACAGACCTTGATAGTAGATACTTACGGGGGGTTTGTGCTTGGCGCCTGAAGCCGACCCTCCGACCCGAACCCGAACCCTATGCCAGTGATCAGTGGGATGCTGTGCTTGGTCAGACTCTAGGTTGACTGTCCGGCGTGGATGGTGAGCTTGGAAATACTCTAGGTTGACTCGGGATGCTGTGGCTGGGAAAGACTCCAAGTTGATTGAGCCGCGTAAATCATACCCTTAGCCAACCAGAGTGCCTAAATAGCTACCTTAGGAAGATCTACCATCATGCTTTGTCCACTACTGTCTGACCCGGAAGGGGTTCGGGCCCCTTCCCGACCTTATAAATCCCGAATATGAATGTCATCCAACTTATGTGAAAACGGACCAATTAACCTATATGAATGAGGTAATTAGCGGCCTTCCAAGCCCATGCCATTACGACTCAGTCCCGAAATATCCCGCCAAAAAGTGCAACCTCTACCTTAACCCATTCAGAACTGAAAACAAATGTCCCACACTAATTCCAAGTAGTTTGTCCCCAAATTCGTGGGACCAGTTCTTAAGGGGTTAAGGGAATTAATCGAAAATGGTACATATAAGGCGCACCTCAATTTTTCTGCCCGCCATTTTTTCCCCACTACGTACTGACTGCAAGGAGCCGGTACCAACTCTGGAGGAGCGATGCCCGCCTGTGCCGAATGGACGCCACACGAGAGTATGTGTGCCATGGTTTAGATTTTTTTTCAGACCAGATCGACACAGGAGCCGAGTTTGCTCTCGCAAAAAACTGTAACCCAGGCAAACCGAAACCGTTTTTACTGTGGTTAGCTGCCGACTGTGAGCGTAGATACAGCGTATCCTTTGATACAGTTCCAGAGGCGCTTTCTCAGAGCCTTCCTCAGCAGCCCCCGGCGCCACAACTGGCGCTCCCACTGAAACCACAATGACTGCCGCCGCCCCCGCCGCCTCTTGCACTAGCACTACCGCTCGTGCGCGAGATGCCTCCCGTGTTTTTGCGCCTCTGCTCCGGGGCTTTGGTAAGAGCTTTGGCTTCTCTTTTAGCGACATTCTTGTTGTGGTTGGAGGGAACGCTCCGCCGGGGGTCGGTGGCGTTGCTAGCGCTGCAGGCCGCACCCATAGCTATCAAGAAACCGAAAGTCGCCGGTGGCCGGTCGCGATTGCTCTGTGCAGGCAAAACGGAAAACGAAAAGACATAATAGACGGGGGTTTGGTAATGAAGGTAGGGTGCTTTGGCTTGCACATATACGCTGTTCGGCGCTGGTGAGATATATAAATTTGGACGCATGCTACGGTAGAGGTTCGCCATGTTTTTTTTCTGTGCGTGGTCACTTGAGGAGCTCTACGTATACCTCACCCAACGCAACATCTGGTTTTGGAGGCAAACGAAAGTGCTACCCGAGGAACAATTCAATGTCCTGAGCATAAAATGACCGACACATTTGGATTAAGGGCCGACGCGTTTTACGATGATAGAGGTGTTCTATAGCAAACTTTGGCTGAAATTATTTCGGAAGGACGGGGCTCCTTAACCCAAAATCGTCGGAATTGAACGATTGTGTCGCACTGGTTTTCGTTTTACACTTAAGGTCACGGGAATTGTTCATCGGGTATAAAGCACGTTTGTTTTCGTCCAAAAACAGTTTCGGTTGAGGTGTAGATCGCCTCAAGTGGCCGACCACCCTCAGAAACAAATAGAGTGCTCCTCTACCGTAGCATGCGTCGGCCCCCGTCATTCACAAACTGTGTCAGCCAGAAAACGGTATACCTCCACCTCGATCGTAGCGCGCTTCTCTGCAGTAACAACTTACTCCTACGTGTACAAAGCATGTAGTTTGCGTGCTGCGAAAATTGTCCAGGCCGGATTTTCCAAACCCCTTTTGGGCCATCCGCACGCGGCTATTAACCAAGCACAAGGCTCGGCACTGCACAGTCGATGTACAAAAAACGGAATACCCCGCTGGTTTCCCGTGAGCTGCCACGGAATCACACGGAAACCCGTGGGATTCTCACGGGACAGTCCGCGGGAATCCGCCTTGCTCTCTCGGTATCCCGTGGGATGCCGTGAGTAACCCCGCACTCTCCTACGCGGCCCAGCATGTGCAGCAGGATTGTCTAACCCCCACGCTGAATCTGTTTTATTTTTCATCTCTGTTTCACAGTTAGTGGCCACAGAACTTGTGCACAGGTCGTCCCCCCATGACATAGTATACATATATAGAGGGTCTGTATGTACAGTACGATGAAGCATCAGTGCAGATACGAGATGTGCTGGACGTTTTAAGTTGTATAACAAACGTTTTTGTTTTTTGCTTTAAATGGAGTGGGTGTGCCCCTTTCATGACCACCCGGTTTAAGGCCGTAACAGAGTAAGACATATTCCCAGGCGAATCCGCTTGTCACGAGCAAGAAACAGTTTGAAATCTGTATGGGATCAGTTTTTCCAGCAGTAATAGACAATAACACATATTAGAGATAATATCACATTTTTTTAGCTTGTCACTGGATAGTCTTGGGGAAATGGGTGTACACCCCTTTGGAAAGGTAACACACACGACGTTCAGGTGACTACGTACTGGTACATGGTATTACAGCTTGGCAAAAGCTATTGTTGCATGCCGGTACTTGTGGTGTCTTAGTACAACAGGAACAGGAACCTAAACTTCGCTCTACTCTCAAGCGGTTGATCGCCTTTTTCAGGGTCAACCCATCCAATAGCACTATCCCTACCAACCAGACTCAATATAGCGAATCGCTGGCGTCAGTCCCTATGTTCTTGTTCACAGCAGTGTGCCTTGGCCATTTTGCTGAATAAACATATGCGGTTCTTCCCAGAATGTTCCTCGGGCCCAAGGTTTTCCAACATTTCCCTTAGCCATGCAGTACTGTATCCTCTTTCACCAGAGTGTGCCGAAATGAGTCGACCCTAATTTCAAGTATTCCAGGTATACAATATTAATATTAAGAGTAGTTCCGCGTGCTTTGACCCCAAATTGAGGATTCCGTTCAAAAGAAGGGGCGGCTTATAAGACGAAGAAAGAGCACGGACTCTTCTGGGTGTGCTGGAGTGGATGCCGACGTGCACGATAACAACAAGGGAGGTTTGGTGGGAAGAACGCGCACACAATATGTGTTTCATACGATAGCTGGAGGGGTGGTCATATGAGCAAGCCCTGTTTTTTTCCAGGAAAATTGCTGATAGGTTGTTTTTATTTATAGACTCACGAAAATACTGAACAGCCCATAATGAAGATAACACGTACGACAGGATTATATGTACCACCAAAGACACTTTGCCCCTCCGATTGACTTGACGAAAGGGAAGGCCTGTTCGGTAACACAAGCACATTGTTACCCCCTATATCCAATGCCGGCGTCATTTGAGCCCTTGTGGCCGGCCCACTGTGTCCTCCGATTAGCCGGCAAGGCGTGTCTCTTTGGATTACAAAAAACACTCCTACTCGGTCATCCAGCTGCGTGTACCAGGATAATAGCTAGGGCCAAAGGAAAGCTGCAACCGCCCCTAAACTTTTTTACAGCAGCAGCACGTGTTTCAACTGCTGCAACGAGCCAAGGTGAGTGCAAAAGCCGCAGACTGTCAGCGTTAGAACAAAAACGTCAACGTTACGGTGTTGCTGCGCGTCTTGCTATGGTCCGTAGCCCTTGCTTAGGGGCGGTTTCAGCCTGCCTCTGGTTCTATAAGTCTAGTAATACTTTCCCTGGTGCACGCAGCGGAACAACCGACTAGCAGTGCTTTTCGGAGAGACACGCCTTGCTGGCAGATCAGAGGACAGCGTGCCGGCCACAAGGGCCCAAATGACGCCGGCAATGGATAGAGGGGGGTGCCATGTGCGTGTGTTACCGAATAGGCCTTCGCTTTCGTCAAATCGATCGGTAGGGCAAAATACCTTTGGTTGTATATATATATGATACGTGTCTTAATGCCGGGTGCTATTCAGTTTTTCTGTGATTCTACAAAAAAAAAACGTATCCGGAATTTTCCTGGAAAAAACAGGTATTTCTCTTACGGCCACCTCTGCAAACCAGCGTTTTCTCGTATGTAGAGATTGAAAATCGAAGAGGGGCGAGCCCTCGAGATCGCCGATAGGAATAATGCTGAGACACCCACGGCTCACGCCGCAAAATCATATACTAGTACACCACCCTGTCCGGAGATGTGTGTAGCATTTCCGGAGAGGGAATGGAATCGCACCCAAGTGATAGACTACAAATGTAAGTATGTATATGATCCGACAACATACGAGATATCTGCTGCTTTGTTTGCTTGTACTGCTGTAATATTATCAGGCGACGGGTGCACCCATGCGGTTGCCGCTGGAAACTAATACCAATCGTAGCATTTGGCGAAGGGTGAACCCGTGAGATTGCCGCTGGAAACGATGCTGAAACCCCGATCCCCATCCAAAGTCAGTCGTGGTGTGTATTTTAGACGGTAAGTAGGTGACTGACTTATAAGTGCTACGTACCCAAACGTTGTACCAAGTCAGCCCTCGGAGCGAGGTGTCCAGTACCTTGGTCCTACAGACTACTAATAATGTACCAAAACACATTCGAACGGCCGGGCCGGGCCTATTCAGTAGTCCAAGAGCCTAACCCACGGACGGGTCGGCGACATGAAATCACTGCTCTCCCGCTGTTTATACGAATACTGATCTTAAAAATCTGGCTCAGGTTTCTGTGGGGATGAAGAATATATAGAACAAAGTCGGCAAGGAGCCATGGCAAACTATTATTACTAGTTGTCGATGCACCAGGTACGGAAACAAACACGTGTGTGTGTCAAGGTGAACAACCCCTAGCGCGACGTTTACTTGAAACTTCCTCGCCCCTCCTCTTTAGGGCAAAGTTTCACTCGCCACTCACTTGCGTTTTTGCGTTTTTTTTGTCCTTCACACCCACAGCAGCAGCAAGCAGTCGTAGTAGTAGTAACCCTGACCTTTGTAAGTATGTGTGGAGGGACTCGACGTGGCTGAATTCGGTGTCGGTTGGTGATTATGATGGATGGCGGGAAGACCTTGAATGAAAAAAGGGGGGAGGGGGAGGACAAGCTCTCAGTCGGGTTTTTTATCTCCTCCCGTCAGAAGCAAGCATCCGCGACGTATATATGATAATTGTTAAGTATGGTACCAGGAACATCGCAACAAGAATAAAACTGCAACAGCCAGTATTAATAGAAGGTTGTGTTTTGAGCGCGTGAGTCCTGGTATGGGCTATGTGCCTAGATATTTCGTCTATCATATAAACGATGGACGAACCATAAATATGATCAGCCCACCCTGGCCCACCAGGTAAAAAATTGCGCGAATTATATTGTATGTAACTCTAAATCGTACAGCGGTTCGAAATTGTGACATTTCTTAGTCAACCAGTTTACCCCTCTCCGTCCCCTCAACATCTGATTCGTTGAAGCTGTCATCCATATGCAAGTCCGCCTCACAAGCGGTTCTTATTAGTAGGATGCAGCTCACCCTTCATGCGACTCGCCCAGCATCTCGCGGCGCTTCGCGCTTGGAGTTACCAATGTCTGCCTGGTCGGTGAGAACCTGACATGCTCCGTCCCGGCATTGTATGGATGCGAGGGTCTATGGCCATACGAGTACGGCCATGCATGAATATCTAGTACCCCCTCCTCCCTGATATCCGAGCACACTTCCCCCCCGTGTGATCCGTCTCGAAAGGGATGCTCGGTCCATGGTCGAATAAATAAGGCAAGCAGCGAATGAGTACGCGAACCAGCCCCCAACATACTTCGTATTTCCCCTCGATATATCGGAATCCTCTTTGGCGAGTTCGGGCCGTTCTTATCGGAGCTATAACATTCCTAAATTTCCAAACATTCCAATATTTTGTTTTCGCGCAATTTTCTATATATCCATTGTTTCCATTTTTTCTTCCATTTATTGGAACGTGAAGCCTTCCAAACATTTTGCCCTCTGAAGAATTTCAAAATTTCCAAGATTTCCAAGATTTCCAACATTTCTATTTTTGTTTCGAAAAACATACTGGAAATTATGGGGAAAAGCTGCTCGATAAGAACGACCCTTAGGAGAGAGTACAAACGCTATACGTATATATGTTTTCATACTAAGAGTACGAAATTATGACATTTCTTCTCCAACTATTCTACACCCCCCCCCCCCAACAACTACATCTCAACAGCAACCCGCCTCTCACTGGGTGGTGCGTGGGCTAGAAAATCAGAACCGTACGTAGGGTAGAGTTTTATATAATATAACATTACTACTTTTTTTGCTGTCACCACGACTGGCGGTCGGGTCAGAGGTAATTCGTGCGAGTTGGAAAGCTCTCCGCACAAGCGGAATTGCCGTACGAGGTATCACGTAGTATTGTGGGTTGACGGACGGCGTGCGCTTATATGGCATTATGGAGAACCATGGGGTGTAACTCTACTTATTCCCCAAAGATAGATAGATACAGTAGATAGATAGATAGATACATACATACATACATTAGATAGATAGATACATACTGTAGATATTTAAATAGATAGATAGATAGATAGATAAATGGATAAATAGTAAATAGATAGATAGATAGATAGATAGATAGATAGATAGATAGATAGATAGATAGATAGATAGATAGATAGATAGATAGATAGATAGATAGATAGTGGACATGGTAGTCTAGAGGCTTGGCGCGAGCCGGCGTTGGGCGTGGTTGTCAGCTTCTCTCGATATATATATATATATATATTTGATTTAATACACAGAAGGCTCTCTCTGGGCCCAAAAACGAAGAAGACGATATAAAATATTTAAACAGACCTGAGAAGGTTGATCGGTTGTGATCGTGGGCGCATCAGCAACAACCCTCGACACGGTCGTCTCTATACGGCTACGTACGATATCTATTTAGATGTGGGTATACTCTCACTACCGCATCATTCTGCTGACCGACCCACAGCACCGTTCCTTGGATGTTTGCTCGTGAGATAAATGCTCGCTTGTGAGCGTCCCGACTACCGACGACCGACGAAGGACTACCACGAGACTTTTCTTGGAACGTTCTTATCACGCCGTACATTCATGGCTTGTGCGACTAATTCCAATTGTGGACTAATCGTTTGTACATGACTGACAAATACGTTTTCACTCACTGTATGTACTATTAATACTGTGGTACTTCAATAGTACTTCATACTACTGAGTATTTTGGCTACTAGATATAATAATAGATGGACTGGTATATTACACCTACCACTGCCATATACTATAAGACGACGTTGTTACCGATCAGCGACTCAGTCGCGGTAAGCTATATACTGTACTGGTTACTGCCGCTGAAGCCAGATGCCTACATCAACAGTGTTTGCATACATGTACCACACTAATTGGTACGATCATCCCCCTTGTGCGGAGTTATCCACCCCGCATAACTAGACCACTCACTGCTAGCCGTAGTGACCGCCAAAACCAAAGAAATGAAGAAGAAAAGCACAGTGTATATATACATTGCCACCACCCTGATTGCCAAGCTCAGGCAGTGACAGGCGCGGGCTGGTATAGGGCGCAGGGTGGGGGGTGTACTCATTTGTTGCTTGCCTCAAGCGTTGGACGGGGCAATTAGGGGTGGGGGGTATGTAGGTTTTGGTTGACGAAGAAATGTTATACATGCTCATTACTCTTAGTATTAAAAATACTATACTAGTTACAATATAAATATCAATATATACAATAGTTACAAGTTTGTCAAGTATTCAGGGATGGTTGATGATTGTAATATGGTTATACATGCATGGTATTATTGAGAGAAGAACTGCGCATCATTGTCAGGTGGGAAATAAAAAAAATAATAGGCATTTCGGGGGGGGGGGCATAGTAATTAGGGCCCATATTAACGAGTATAAAATAAATTCAATTTTGGAAAAATAAAAAATAAAATTCGCTTTTCATTGGTCAACACACGCACCAGCACCACATAAGATTAGGATCTTGGGGTGTAATCTTGGGTGGTGGTGCGGGTTCTGACCAATGAAAAGCGGATTTGATTTTTATTTTTTCCAAATTGATTCTTTTTTTCTTCGTTAAAACGGGGCATGAAAAGCGGATTTGATATTTAACGAAGAAACAAAAAAATCAATTTGGAAAAAATAAAAATATAATCCGCTTTTCATTGGTCAACACACGCACCAACATATTAGGATCTTGGGGTATAATCTTGGGTGGTGGTGCGGGTTCTGACCAATGAAAATATTTGGTGCTGGTGCGTGTGTTGACCAATGAAAAGCGGATTTGATTTTTACTTTTTCCAAGTTGATTTTATTTTTCTTCGTTAAAACAGGCCCTTAGGACCAAATATTGTTAGTAGAAATAGGGAAACATATACAGTAGTTCGTGTGTGTACCGTAGGCCCTGTTTACTACATTAGCCCACCCCGTAATATTAATAGCTGATTTCTCGAAAGGGAATTTCGATACGCGTATATGTTGGGGAAATCAAACAGTATAATGAGGGGTAAATTGTTGACGAAAACATGTATATATACTAGCTGGTAATAACTTCTCGATTACGAGTACGACTAAATGAGTATGAGTGTTATAAGGCTTGGGTAGGGTGGGAGATCGGTTACCCTTTTACGAGTAGCCCTATAGGGACTACTAATGACGTCGCCGGAAGGAGATCGGTTGTAGTGTGGTCGTGGGTTCGAATCTCACGCCGACCACCATGAAAACGAAAAGCGAATTTCCTGATGTCACGAATCTGATGAACCCTCTTCTTCCTTGGCCCCCCAGAGATGGTTCAGTGTTCGTGAGAACTTCAGACTATATAGGCACGTACGGCCTCATATCATACGAAGATCAAAGACTCCGCTGCTCTGAATGGGGCGGAAGTGTTGTAAGGCTTAGATTGGGTAAGCGATTGGTTCACCTTTTACCAGTACATACCCCAACGGACTAAATTTTAAAAGCCTTATCGTAGGTCGTATACGTAATAACTGAATTCAAAACTACAGTATTCGCGAAATATGTATAGTCTAGATGGTGGGCTATATACCAGGTATGAACAGTATCTTGTATGACGATATAGCGTGCATCTTATACAAACGTTATGTGAATATGAGTTATGTTATCTGAAGCATTCAGTTATTATATGGCCATCGCCTATGGGAGGAGTCACCCGCTGGAAACAAAAACTGTGAAATGATATTACGGGCGGCCATAGTAAATAAGACCAAGTATTGCTAGCAAAGACAGGTAAATATATAGGTTTTTGTATATACCGTTAGGTCCTTTTTTCTATGGTCTCCGGTAATAAAAGTATAAATCGAATTGTTTTTATTATTCTTTCCATTTTTCAAGAATATTCGCCGCTATTAAATTGATCGCCGTTTGTTATATTACCTCGACTTTTGCCCGACTCCTTTTTCCACTTTCTATTTCGCCGTCGTCTATCACGGCCACCCACCGGGCACCGACATTAGACACGCGGCGAGGCCCTACACAGGCACTTCCGCAGGCTCCTTATTTCTACTACCGACCGGGGGGAGCTGCCTGCACTACTGCTGCTTGCTGCTGTGGCTGTGAACAAGCTAAAAAGCAGAAACCACGTGAGTGGCGAGTGAAACTATGTGTGGCCTACACTTTCTGTTTTGTCGTTGCAGCCGAGGCTCTAATCACCTATCTATATTTATAATAGGACATTTAACCCTAACCCCTATAACCTAGCCCTACCGCAATGGTTGATTGGTGCTTCCAACAGCATGCCCACGGGCATTCGTCTAAATGTAACATAATGCCAATGGTTGGACACCCTGCCCCAAGGAGGAAAGGAGGGGGGGGGGGGGGTCTGAGTTAGGGCGGGGGCTGTGCACCTTGACAGGCGTCTGTTTCTCCACACCTACACTGTAGTACAGCAGTAGTAATGCAATTTTGTCATGGCTCCTTGCCGACATCGTTCTACTTGTCCTCCACCCTCACGGAAACCTTGAGCAGGCTAGACTTTATTAAGTTCCGTATCCGTATGTTAGCAAGTGGGCGGTCATTCCATATCGTGTACCTGTGGGTTGATAGGGGCGCTTAGACTACTGAATAGGCCCGGGTAGACCGACATCGAGGATTCTACTCGTGGTGGGGGGGCACCTACTTGTAACTTGTAACCCGCGGATCACAAAGAAATATAGTTGATACACGTACGCGAATATTTATACCTCGTATGACTCAGTATTGTTGATGTGCAGGCAGACCTTCTTCGTGTCGGGTCACAAACTTCCATTTTATTTCGTCTATCATTTGAGCGAAATTCCATTCCATGTCCGGAAATGTCCTACATCCATCTTCTCCTGACAGAGTGGTACTATTAGTAAATTTTTTTTTTGTGGTTCGGACCTTGGGGTCTAAGCACCGTCGTTCCTGTCGGCGATCTCGAGAGCTGGCTCCTCTCAAAGTTTCAAGCTCTGCATATATATACAAAGTACGAGATAACGATGTGGTGCAGGCGTCGTATCAAAGGTTATCTGCATTCTCCATACATATACCAAGTAAGTTACGTGTAATTCTAGTAGAATAATTTCGACACTCTGCTTAAAGGGTGCACGGCCCAAGAAATCATGGGAAGAGCTGGGCCCAAGGAAAATTCTGAGAGGAACAGAAGCGGCATATTCGGCAGATTGCTCAAGTAGAGCTTACCGGGAGATCCCAACTTCAACTTCGGCCTCTCGAGGGAATTCGCGTGACGGGAATCCCTCAGATCTCCACGGGAATTCCTAAAGAAATTTTGACGGGTGCCTAGGGGACTCCACGGCTAGAAAATAAACTATTATATCACTATTAGTATTGCCGACGATGCTTAGCATGATCTTCAACATTGAGAACACTCATAGCCAGGGTTGTGAGCGGAAAACCGAAAGTCGTTTTTTTCGGTCGGGGTTTCTCGGTTTTTCGCAACGAAAGCCGCCTTTTTTTGGTCGGTTTTTCGGCTGCCCAAACAAATTGAGACGGACAAAACTGACTCGGTTTTTTACTTTCACTGTCCCCGACGCCAATAACGCCTACATATCTGTATGTAACCTCCGTTATGAATGGATGTACAATCGACAGCCCTCTAGGCCACCCAGACAGCTGCACTAGAGATGGCCCCCGGCTTCAAACATTTGAACCGGGACCAGTACCGCCTTGGGCGGGATTTTACCAGTACCGTCCCGGGTACCCGGGTACCCGGTTGCCCGGGGTTACATGTACATTTTGCTCCACTCTTGTGTTTGAGCGGCGTGACCGGTGCTCAGGCGGGGTGGTGAGCCGTGGTGAGGCGGAAGGTGGGAGGACAAGATTTAATTTCGTCTCTCTCGATGAATACAAATGCAAAAGAGAGGAGGCTGTGCGTATTCTCCAGTACTGCGGGTACCCGGGTACCCGGGAACCCGGGTACGCGGGGTTACATGTACAATTTGCTAGACAGTGGTCACTGGTCTAATCACTGTGTGTGTATGGCGTGTTGTGTTACGGTAGGTAGGGTATGCTGTGCGCTGTGCGCTGTGCTCCAGTGGTTGAGAGGCCCGTGTCCCGTCTATCGGGGGCTCCGTGGAGCGTAACTAACGGGTACCGGGGTACCCGGGTACCCAGTACCGTGGGTACTAAAAACGGAACGGGGACGATTCCGGTACCGACGGTTCCGGGTACGCGCCTCCGGGTACCCGGTTCTCACGAAGCCGGGAGCCATCTCTAAGCTGCACGCAGCAGAGAAGCACGGCACCAGTACCGGTATAGTATCGTGTTATTTCACAAGAAATGGTATGGCCTCGTGCCCCCTACCTTGTTTATATAGGATTTAGTGTAGACCATTGTTTATATAGGATTTAATATGGCCTCGATTACGTTTTTTTATACAGCAATGAGCATGGCCTCGTGCCCCTATCTGGTACATAGCACCGCACCAGAAAATCGTGTTTTTATAGGAACTGGTATGACTTCGTACCCCCTACCTGGTTTATACAGGATTTAGTATGGCACGTTTCAAAATAGGAAGTAGTATGGCCTCGAATTAGTTTATATAGGAAAAAGCATGGACTCTGACCGCCTATCTGGTATATATAGGGTTTAGTAACACGTTTGTATACTAATTATGTGTGGGTACTACCTGCTGAGCTATAGGGGTAAAATATCGATCGATTACCCAGCCCGGGGTAATCTTGATAACATAACGGCATGCCCTAGTACTCCATATCTGGTTTATATAGGATTTGTAGTGTAGTATAAATCATCTTCTATATCGCATTTTATACAGTTATTAATAGTATGGCCTAGTACCCCGTACTTGGTTTATAAAGGATTTTGTCGGCGCTTGGCACCGTGTGGTCCTGTCGTTATATGTGATACCTTTGAAATGTTGACTTTTTAGCTGGTTTAATCGATAAACCGACCGAGAAACCGACCGATAAGTGCTCGGTTTCGGTTTCGTTTTTGTTTCCGGTTGGTTTTGTTTTTAAAACCGACAGAAACCGACCGACTTTTTGGGTAAAAGCCGAAAAAAACGACCAGGTCACTTTTCAATTTATTTCGGTTCGCAAACCTGCGCATAGGCACTCCGAAAGAAAAACACTACAGAAGAAGCTCGAAAAGCCCTCTGGGCAAAAAAACTATTCCCTTCTGTACGTGCTTCCGGTTTGAGATTCGTCTACTCCATTGATAACATGTGCTTCTCCATGCATGATTGGGCCCCTACGGAGAATTTGCTACTTCCTCGTAACCGCGGGATGAAGCACGGGATCCAAGGATACTTAAGAGGGGGTCCACCGTAATTGGCGTGTCACTTGTGGGAACGGACGGGAAGCCGATGAGCACATTACCCCGGGCTCCTATATGTCAATGATCCGTGTAATGCGGCCAATAGCTTAACGGAGGCATAGAGGGCGCGTGAGAGACAAGTAAGTGCAACGGTATATATACGGACAGCACGTAAACTGCATGAGGCATTTTATCACTTGTTTATAACATAGGAGTTCAATACCTCACCCCAACCACTGCATTTAGGGAAAAGCCAGAAAAGAAAACCGACGAACAATCCCAAATCACATAATACTACGTGGGTCCATATCCCGAATAATAGCATCGTAAAAAACTGAGGAATGGTATTCCAAATGACTAGTGCCGCCGTAGGGGGGGTACCCCCATTTTCCCTCCCACGTTTGCACCACTCCGGAGTCGAGTGAGCAGCTCTGTACCTCGCTCGAAATCGGGCGCACGAAACGTTGTTGTCGTCACAGAGTAGCAAGAACACCTTGTCGGTGCATGTCGCGAAAGCGTAAAAAACAGCTCGAAGACTTGATACCCAGCTGTTGATACCGCTGAGAAAAAAGGTGGCCACTTGCCGGACTGGCTCTGCTTGGCTGAAAGACAACTTAAAAGCGACCCTCCAACCATTTGCACCAGTCAAATGTATTGAGTTAAGGAGCCCGATCAGTCGAATATATTTTGGACAAAAAAAGTGCCACTGCTATCGTAACACGTGTCAAGACCTGCCTGCCACCATCATGGGAACTCCAATAAAAACAAGAAATACTTTGGCTACTTAAAGACGCGTGCTATGATAGAGGTGGCACGTTTCGGTTCAAACAATTTCGGACTGACGGGGCTCCTTAACCAAAAGTCGTCGGAATTTTTTCATTGTTGTGATTTTTGTTTTCCCCATCTCATTTTATATCTTCGCACTTCTGTCCCTCTCCTTCCATATAGTCCTAACCCAGATCCGGGGTCACAATACACGCTGTTCTCCCTCCTCCCCACTTCGGTTTATGCCTTGCTTGTTATCGTGCAGAGGGTTCTGCATTCCCAACGCAGGTTGATCTTCATCGAATTTTGCTAACTCACGCTCTCGCGCTTTCCGATAGTCAAGTTTGTTTTTCGATAGAAAGTCCCTACTACGAGCATGCACTCGGGGGAGCTCGAACCCACGGCCTTGACTCAAACAGGGACGAGGCTTACCTGTCATTCCACCGAGGACGCCGGCTTTTGCTATATGTGTTTGTCGTTTGCTTAGCGAGCAAATATTATCTGAAAATATTATCTGAAAATAAAAACGAAGAGTAAAACTAAAGAGCAATCGAGCCTCGTTGGTCAAACAGCAAAAAAAAAGGAGTAGAGATCCCGAAAACTCAGTTTTTGTTTTTCGTTTGTTTTTAATTGCCAGAGGGTTTAATATTATCTGAGATGGGTGCAATATTATCTGATTATGGGATGTCATCGCCAAGAGGAACATAGGATGACCGGTTCGCAAGCGCACGGTGGGTGGGGTAGTGCGCGGGGCGGCTTCAGGGCTTATCCGCCATCAAAGCCAGCATATATGTGTAGGGTATGACCATGCTGTGCCTATGCAAGAAACCAGAGGGCCAGGAGGTGGCTGTGGCGATATATTTTGCGATGGGGGTGCCAGAGAGCGGCCCAATATCTTCCGACAAACGGCACTGACCCAAACACAACTTCCAAGGCCTTCCCGAGGGAGCGGGTTGGACCACGAGCACCGCCTGCTCGTAGGGGTGGCTCGCGCGTGCGAGTTGGGTGTGTCCAGTGGCGTCGTTGGCTACATTCGCCGCGAGACGATATGCGGTGGCGGTTGAACTATTCTGTGATTCAAAAAATAAGTTGCACCGCGAGTTTTTGCGAGCATTTTCGTTTTGTTTTTCAGATAAAGTTGGCTGTCGTTTGGACTCAACTGCGTCTTTTATCTGAAAACCAAAGGCTGTTCGTCATTTTCAGATAATATTTTCAGCTAATATTTGCTCGTTAAGACGGGCCCTTAGGGCCCATATGAACGAATAAAAAATACATTCAATTCGGAAAAAACAAAATAATTCAAATTCGCTTTTCATTGGTCAAAACACGCACCACCACCAAATATTAGGATTTTGAGGTATATTCAATTTGAATACTCGTAGGTCGAAAAAAACAATGAATTCCCAGGATCGTTTTTTGGGTAGAATTCAAATCAAATTTAGGAATTGGCACGACGTGGACCGGCATTTCCACGGTGGTTGAACGCCCCCGGTACAACCTGGCGCTTGGTTTGGTCGCATCGGTGACCACGACCGAGGCGACAACACGTGAACCACAACCCGAGGCCACCGGGACAACAGTCGCGCCCACGCCTACAGACCATATCACAGCGTACCCCGGCGGTGGCGCCTCAAAAGCAACCAGGGCGGTCGCAATCCCACCTTTTTAACCAGCTCGGTGCTCCAAACGCCGATCAAAAACCGAGTGATCGACCCAAAAACAGCAGCATACGCTCAAGACTTCGATAGCACCGTCGCCGTCCCTGTTTCGCCCGTGGCGTTTCAGGGATCCCTCCGCCCACCCAAGATACCCTGAGAGCGATAGCTTCTTAATCTGGGCCGCCGAAAGCAAACGTATGCTGACGGCAGCGCGCACGCGCCGATGCATGCCTTCGTTCTCGTCTACTCTCGTCGCGTTTTTTCACCTGGACGTTGTGAGGTGTGCTGCGTTTTTTTCAATTTCAGAAATATTTGAGCAAACGATTCACTATTCCCATAGGACGCAAACCATTTCGTTTTTTGCCCCATCACATCTAAATTGGATTTTATTTTCGAAATTGATTTTGTTTGCTGTCTTCGTTAATATGGACACTTAGCCCATCGGATTGTCCATCGAGTAGCACTTTTGTTTTGCTCCAAAGCCAGCTTTCTGAGTGAGGAACAAATCTCCTCAAGCGAAAAACCTCAGAAACAAAACGGTGCACCTCTACCGTAGCATGCGTCTTAACCTCTATTTGGGTTCCGACAGTTCCCGGCGGTTTCACATGGCGCCTGCGCCGGGATGTTACTCAATCACTCGTGACTCCACGGGGAAGTCTCCAGCCGTTTTTTTCGTGTTTGTAGGAGTGCTTTCATCCGCTCTTGTTATGGACCTGTGACCGATGCACGACCCGGGCATTCGTTCCCTGAGAACTATCTAACGACAACGGTACACCGGTACACCGTACTCAACTAAACCTCCGTCATATATGATGGGACTCCCCTCCTGTTGACCATGTCATCGGAGCCCGTGAGATCCCACGGGGCATTCCACGGAAACTCTCGTGAACTTCTGCGGTAATAGTTCGCGCGAATTACCGTTGGGGCCCGCGGCACGCCACTGCATCGCATGGAACCCGGTGGATAGCCCCGTTGGATACCGAGAAGAAACACGGATTTCCGTGAGACGGCCCACGGGAATCCCACGCGTTCCCGTGGGGGTTCCGCGGGAGCCCACGAGAATCCGTGGGAAGTCACATTTTGTACCCGGTGGGTGATATTTTCGTTTGAATTTGTTCGCGTGGACCGGCCCAAAGGGGTCAGAACATTCATCCAAAACAATGCTGCCACATTATCGCATCACGCAAACTACCTCGTTTATATTAGCGATAAAATGTTGCTGCTGTTGATGTAGGTACTATGCTACAGCAGCAGTAACCAGTAGCCTACTAAATCGCTGATCGGGAACAATGTCGTATCATACTAGCAGGTATAATAGTAGGTGTATGTAACAGCCTATCTATCTAACTCAGTACCATGGAGTGCTATTGAAGTAAGGGCGTACTCCGTCATGTACGTACGAATAGTACTTGGTATCAGTACAGCCATGGATATGCGGCGGAATACGACTAGGAACAATCTAAGACAATATGCGGGGCATCTAGACACTGTTCGACGCTGAACGTCTGGAAGAGTATCGTTCTTGAGAACAGTACGTAGTACGTGGAACGGTCACGAGCAAGCATCCAAGGAACGTTGATGTGCGTCGGTTAGTACAACCACCCGATCGAGTACATCTAGTCGTCGAGCCGAGCGTGTCGAGGCTGGCTGCGCCCACCAAGCTCACAACCAACCAACCAACCCATCTTCTCAGCTCTGTCTGATCTTTTCTTTTGTCTTCTTTCATCTTGGCCCAGAGAGAGCCTTCTTTTTAGCATCATACATTTCTTCTGAGAGAAGCTAACGAGCGCGCCTAACGGCGGCTCGCGCCAAGCCTCTGGACTAGCACGTCCACCACAATGCCACAAGGGGACACCGTCACCCAACAACTGCAATAAATCTTTGTATGTATGTAAGTACGTATATAGGTCATGCGCCAAACGGCGCATACGAGCTATTATGACGCATGCCACCTTAATGACCGGGTGCGCCTACTTTGTTTGGGGTGTTCCTCGCTAGAAGAGCCCTATACAAGTACCAGGTATATGCTTAGTGACCTTAAAAACAAATTTTGAGACGAAATCAAGGTGCAACTCGATGACGACCTGTAGGTATAAAACGAATATAATAGAACAGGTTAGACACAAAATTGCATTCCAGCGATGTTCGGTAGCGTTCCGTGCAGCTGGGGAGCCCCCCCGGCAGTGTCAGGAACAGTAAATCTCAAACCTGCTATACACTTGTCGCAGCATGCGTAGCAAACCAACCTCGCCTCATCACCGAAAACCCTGCCGACGTTTTTTTTTTTTTTTTCCTCTGTACAGAAAAATCGCGACGACCACGGGCGGCTCCCGTTTCCTGATAGACATGGGCTCGGCCTGCAGCAGCGGTACCAGTGCCGCCGATCCCTTGCCGACCGATCCCCACCACCCGGCGAATGTTGCTGAAATAGAAGCCAAGGAAGATACCAAATCACCGCGGAAGACCCGGAAGAGCACTACGAGCAGCTGGGGGACAAGCGGCCGTTCTAGCCACACGGGCGGTTCGATGTTCGCCGGCGGTGGTTGGGGAGGTGGTGGGTTTGGTGGTGGTGGTGGTTTTGGCGGAGGTGATTGTGGTGGTGGCGGTTTTGGTGGAGGCGGCGGGGGCGACGGAGGCTGCTGTGGCGGCGGGGGCTGCTGAGGGAGGCTCTGAGAAAGCCCGTCTGGACTGAATCAAAAGACGAATTGTATCTACGCTCATACAGGCGGTGTTTCAGTAGTGATGTTTCGGTTTGGTTGGGTTACCGGTTCGCGACAGAAACGATGCCTGTGACGGCCTGAAATCAATGTATACGACGATAGTAGCATACCTTTGTTTTTTACATTCCTTTTTTGTTTGGCAAGGGCGGTCGTCGCTTTTGATTTTTTTATTATATGCTCGTGGTCGTTGAACCGAATGGGCCGAGTTGAGGTATAGAGGTAGCACTGGTTTGAACGCTAACGTTTTAGACTGGCTATTACTGGCCGCCATTTGTATGCACCTAAAATGAGAAGCGGCGGCGGAGACTGCTGTGGACGCGTGCTACGATAGAGGCATATACCGTTTTTTGGCTGAAATGGTTTCTGAATGATCGGGCTCCTTAGCCTCAAAGCGTCGGACTTCATTCCAGTGTTGCAATACCTTTCGTTTTATAGCTAGGGAGCCGTCCCACGTTAGGGGCGTAGCAGAATTTTCTGAGCTCCTCACATGAGGAGCTCAATATGTCACCCGAAACATGACTTCGGAAACATTCGTTCGAGTAAATCCGAACCAAACCTTCCAATGCGGTAGCCCGAAAACAAATATACCAGTAAAATATGAATAGTATCGAGTGGTTACTCACGTGAGAAGCACAACCGGTCGGAACACATTGAGCCTAAAAGTGGTACCCCTACCGTGGGATTGCTCTAGGCCTGTTTATGGTATGCGGTAGCTTGATACAGGTTTGAGGGTATATGGGATTTAATATAATGTGGGGTTTCGTATGAAGTATGGGGGCTAATTGTGTATGCCTCGGTCGCTGGAAGGCTGGAGCTGCTCCCTACGGGGGCAGTCGCTGATGAAAATGATACGGTACTTCATCCACACCCAATAACCGACTTAGACCAATCACCGAGTTTGACCAATACGGTAAGCCAAGACCGATACGCACCAACACGGCCTTGCAATTAATAGCATGCAATACACATTGGGTTCACTACACATGGGATGCAATGCACATTTGATGCTAATCTCAGATCAGGATCCTCGTCAGTGGGGAAACGTTTTATGCCTAAACGTCCATCCCCTACCGTAGCATGCCTCTGGAAACCCTACCGGGGGGGTTGAACGGGATAATGCCGTAATCTGCGGCTGGGATAGTGGAGAGGGTTATGGCGGTTGACACTCTCGAGAAGGACTCGCGCCGGACGCGTGCTACGACAGAGGTGGCAATTTGTGGCTGAAATATGTGCCGAATGATCGAGCTCCTTAACCCACAATCGTGAGACTTTCATTCTTGTGTTGAAATATTTTCCATACTATAATAGACTCAGGTCATGGAAATGTTCATCGGGTAGCACCTTTTTTTCCCTCCAAAACTAGTTTTTCGGTGAGGTATGGAGCTACTGAAGTTAGGGGCTCAGAAAAGCATGTTGCATCTCTGTCGTAGCATGCGTCGGCGCGGGTGGCGGAGGGTTGAGTTCCGGCGAAGGCGTTTCCCATGGAAGGTGTTGTCGAGAAGGTTGTACGTAGAGAGTTTCGATCGGACTATGACCAGTACAGTAGTGGTTCCTCTATCGTGTCGGTTTTAGTATCAGTGCCGGTTGATCGCCATAGGGCCGGTTGAATAGCTCGGCACCGATGGGATTCACCAGTGTGGTAGTGTGCGGAGTATATAGTGCCGGTTGCCGCTATAGTGCCGGCCTTATCGGCTGGCGCATAACCACACTACGGAACGAACATTAAGGTGTGTACTGTATATATACATACATATCGGGAGACGGGGGGGTCGAACTGAACTCGAACTGAACAGCTTGCCACATGCGGGTGTCTGTCGAAACTCGCCGAAGTCATGCCTTCAGTTGAGATTTAGGGAAAAACGAAGACTCCTACTGCGGCTGGAAAAGTGCACACCTTGGACATCGATATGACGAGCACGTGCACGCTTGTTATTCGGCGAACCAAATTGCTGTGAATAGGGGTCACACGTACCCTGTTGCGAGTTTGCGTGGAAAGCATATCGGTCCGTGAAGTACAGGACGGAGGTCCTCGAGGCATGCGCATGGTACACTTACATTTTTCGGTGGTTATCTCCCTGCACGTTTTGGCGTGGGAATGTGCGAAGGTTGTTCGTAAACATGTGTATGGTGTGTGTTTACAGGTACATAGTTCCTGCGGCGTTTCGTTCCAAGTATAGGGTCGGTAAGGCAGGTTACTCCACAGTTGATGTGCCTGATCTACGATGCGGGATGAGCACAGACGCTGGGCGTGCTGGACGGGGATGGGTAGAAGTGTATCGCTTTGAATGTTACAACACACACAATATGTACAGCAAGATGAGGTGCGCACTGTTTTCTCCTGTGCACCAGCGAACGGCTGGCTGCTGTCTGAAGCGAGTGAGGGTCAGTCCATAGTTCAACAGCTCTGGTCGTAACGGGAACACTGGAATTCCAGCACCAGACGTGGTTGTTGATCTCCCGAGTTAAGCCCACTTGGTGTGTACGAGCTGGTTCAGGCAGATCACCCAAAATTTCGTCAGTCACGAATGTCGCATGCAATAGCAACTCCAATGTCACATTGTTGGTATCATACTGACCGCCATGAACAGTGGAAGAGGGTGACATCGCCAGTTTTTTGTTCAGGGACCTAAAACTGGCGCTACCGCCGAAAATGTGGCCCGACCAATCACAGGCCTTCAAATTGGTCAACAATAGTCAGGCGTTTCCGTAGGAAAACATGTTTTCCCCCCATTTTTTTTTCTGAACGAGCCGCTTCCAGGTGGTCCAAGGCATGTTTGTCCAAAGTTTCACGCAAATATACGAAGATCTGACTGCGTATCATCATATTAAGTCATATTTAATGCCCAAAATCGATTCTATACTGAAACTAAGTAATTACGAGGCGACGCCTATTTTTGCACTTTTACCGCATAAAAGTCCAAATGTCCACGCCGTTTTTTGGAGATAAGACCCTGAAATTTGGTACACGTGTTTTATGCGCCCTACCCGAGCCTTTTACGAATGGGTTTTTTATTTATTTATTTTTTCGTCGGAAATTTCGGATCTCTTAAGACCCAAATTTCCCCAAAAAATACAAAACAAGCAACATCTGACGGAAAACAAAACAAAAACAAAAACCTCCGTTAAAGTCTCGGGTAGGGCGCATAAAACACGTGTGCCAAATTTCAGGGTCTATCTCCAAAAAACGGCGTGGACATTCGCCACTGAATGAATTTTGGGTGATATGCCTGAACCAGCCTGTATACAGTACGCGACAGGTGTTAAAGATCTGATCATTAAGCGTTTGAGACTGAGATTTTGATAACATAATTAGAATGCGACCTCTCTGTACTGAACATAGTGTGGGACACACCCAGTCCTACATAATACTTCCAGTGTGGCCAAAAAAGAGAAATTCTTAGCATATGTCGCGTACTTTAGCCTACAGACAAAAACAGAGGAAAGGGGAAAACGTATGAATGGAACGCAGGAGAGCATGGGAGCGCAACGTACGAAGAGGTACCTCTACTGGCCACAACATGCACACAAATCGCCGCTATTCGCCGTGCGACCTGAGGTGCGCTAAGTGATGTAGCACAATTTTCCGTGCCAGATTAAGGCTACTGCCATGAGCAGTCTTGTGATGTGAAACCACGGCGGAGTACTGTATATCACGACACCAAAAAACAATTCAATGCCACGACTTGCAAAACATAGGTGTTGTCAAAGGTTGCAACAAAATCCCCACGGAACAAACGACATCGAATCAGGAAAGGGTAATGGAAAGCCCGATACGCAATCCCACAATAAGCAAAAGTGATAGGGACCGCATCTATTATGGGGGACCCTAGTATATAGGATTAAGTATTGCAAGTAAAGATAGGGAAATATATACTGTAGATTGTGTGTACCGCAGGCCCTATTTACTATGGCCTCCCGTAATAAACGCGTGCGGCGATATACCAGGTATATATATATACGAGGGCAGGGGTTAGGAGATAAAACTGCCGTAAATTGGAGTTAGTTCTCAAAATGCATAGCAAAACATATACGCTACCAGATACGCAAAAGCAACAGTATGCTACAAAATAAAAAGAATGCCTACTGATTCAAGACATGCGAGGGATACGGCCACACTTTGTTTTACATTGAAACATATATAAGGGCACTAATATAAACTCCGAATCTAAACGAAGCTGTTAACATGCCAACTGACTAGTAGTGTATGGAGTTCTTAAACTGGCCTGTGTTTGTTCAACACAACAGCAGTAGTGAGGAGACGAACACCTGACGCAAGTAAGTTTAACAAACGTTTCAGTGCTAAATACTATGACCCAATTTATCTTTGCCACCATATCAAGTATCATTCCCTTACGGAATGATCGCCACAATTTATTATGATGGATTTGTAGCGCATAAAGAGGGGGGTACTGCTGTGGAGGGCAGGTTTTGGGGAAAGTTCGTAGAATCTTCGTTGCACATGTACCCATAGAAGATTCACCAGAAATGTTATCACATCCGAGTATCTTTCCGAGAACCGGGAGAACTCGGCTTAATAACCCGAGCCTCCTTGAACTTGAGGCGGGCCTTGTTTGCCCTCCAGAACCTCACTTGATCTATCACTTCTCCACGCTGCTAACCCAACGTGGAGGGCTCTCTCCTTGCCCTACATATAAACAGGAAAAGTGCAGCCCTCGGTAGCGGGTCAAAGCTACCACATCACTTGGGACCTCTGGGACTCTACGAGAGTAGGGGCCCCATATAGCACCTGCCTTGTGTTTTTATAGGTCCCTCGCTATAGAAGTTCCATTATACCCCCATTATACCCCCATTAAACCTCCATTATCCCCCCAAAACTACTGTGTTTTTGCACAAATGAATGAACAAATGTTATGAACAACTCCATCATCTGTTTCAGTAGGCGCTTCACGAAACAAAGTGTGTACCGCAGAAAGGATACCGGGCGCAGCAGTTAGTTCATCGGTTTGGGAATATGCTAACAGTCAGTAGTAACCAGCAATGGTCAGCCGTAGTCAGTCATACATATTCGGCCAAAAAGTGTTAGTCCTATCGTAGCAGGCGTTTCTATTAGCAAATACCTGGTACCCGTTAACATTGTAAATAGTCCTATCGTACAAGGCGTTTCGCCGTAAAAAACAACAGCACCAACCATCCCATCAATTTAGTTGATGTGCAATCACAAAGGCATGCTATACGATTGGATGGCGAGGCTGGAGTTTCCGCCGGTTAGTGCTTTGTCACAGATTTTTAAGAACACAAAATAGCCGATTTTCCTAATCGAGAATAATTGCCTTTCTTTCCGATGAGAATGGAAACTGAAAATATTGGTTTTTGAATTGTAAGAAGAGGTGTACTTCTCTCACAGTCAAAATGTACACGGTAAACTATTGTCAGTGGTGACAGCCCTCGATGACACAAAACAATATCGAAATCAGCATCGGCAGTCTCAAAATATCGAAGAGCCAAGAAGATCGGGATTTATGGGCAGGTGTGTACAGTACCTCGCCCATAAATGCCTATTCCCATATATCCTCTGTTTTACGAGCCTGTCAAATTTGATTTCAATTTTTTTTTCGTGGATCGATACCTACCATCGAGGAACATATATTCTAGGTTACTTTTTTATTGTGAGCGAAATACAACTGGTGAAAAACAACGAAGGACTAAAATCGATTTTCATTCTCATCGGAAAGGCAATTCTCAAATAGGAAAATGGGCTGTTGTATGGTGATTTTCATTTTCAAATGACACCAAAACTGTCGAGAGCGCATATTATAGCGTGGGTAAGCACAATTCGACGAGAGTTGACGAGAGAAGTGTGCGCTGAAATCTTCTCGCGATAAAAATGCAAGGCAAGAACCGTAGTGGGGGGGCGGGGAGAAGAGCCCTCTTTATGACCCCGGGTCTGAGTTACGACTATTAATAGGAAGGAGAGAGAAGGGAAGGGCGAAGATAATAAATGGTCTGGAAAACAAAATAAAATACAACATTACTCGTACGAAGAAGACCAAAGGCCCCGCTGGTCTGAAGCGGGGGGGGGGCATACAAGGCTTAGATTGGGTGGGTGATCGGGTTTGCCTTTTACCACAGTAGCCCAACGGACTATTATTGCCTTAACACAAGGTAGAAGCTTTTACTTGTAATGTATGTACAAGTACTGTAGTATTATTGTATAACGATGTAGCGTGCATCTTATACAAACAACATGTCAAAATGAGTTATTTTATCTGAAGCATTTAGTTATCATATATACGTATAGTCATATAGCCCATGGGAAGAGTCACCCGCTGAAAACGAAGACTATTATTATTATCTTTGCCATCCGACAATGATGTGCAGCATGATCTTCAGCGTTGATCACTCATAAAATTCCCAAAAGCAGAAACCCACGGAAACCAAGGAAACCTATGCGTACAGATAGATACCGGGGAGCATAGTAAATAGATAGGGCCACATATTGTTAGCAAAATGAGTTCTTCAGTAAGTTGATTTTTGTGTGCACCGTAGGTCCTATTTACTAGTATTTAATATGCCCCCCCCGTAATAGTATAAATCTTGCTTCATACGAACCAATATACGGTTACCGTATACTGGTATATATTATACGTCGGAGTAATTACGAGTATCATATCTACGTCGCGCAGGCTTTTGTTGACACCGGGAGTAAACCATCAACGAGAGGAAGAAGTTATATTTAACTGTCAGAGCACGGCCGTCGGAAACATGTTGTTGCTATTTTTAACCCGCCGTCGGTTTCGTGTCGCATCGGTTTGACTCGATTCAAGTAGCGTTTCATACGCCTGGAGCACCAACAAAAAGGGAACCCAGGGGGTATCATGAGAGGTGCGTCGGTACGTGTCGTTTTGTTTACAATGAGGCCAGCCCCGCCCGCAGCTCGAAGCACATTGTGCACGCAGCAGCTCCAGACAGATGGAGCCAGTCCTTGACGCCGATTACGGCAAGGTCTTGCCATGTACACTGCCAGAGTTAGTTAGAAAGTGCGGCCCCGTGTGTTGTATAATATGTGCCAAGGACTTGAGGTATCATACTTCGTACGTAAAAATGAGTACACGTACAAGCAAAGCAGACGAGGTCGACAATAACGACGATGACAGCATCCTTTGCACCTAATGAGCCTGAGGCTTCTGGTGCTGCTTGCTGCAGTTGTTTTTGCTGCTGTTGCTGCTGCTGCTGTTGCTGCTGCTACTGCTGCTGCTGCTGCTGCTGCTGCTGCTGTTGTCGTGGTGAGAGCGCCCTCCCAGCAATCAAACGAGCGTCGAATGGCTCCTAGAAAAGAGGCACCTGGAAAGAAAGGGGAAGATAAACACTTCTAACTGTATAACTTCAAAGCTCCGCATCGTGGACACCACTACCAGATCTGTTATTTAATATTGTTTATGTGGTGCTTTCAGCAGCGACGAAGTTTCCTTGCGCCCTTTGCTTGATATCTCATATATACCCCGATGAGTTGAGCTGAACTGAACTACAGTATATTATGGATAGCTCCCGATGTTTCCTTTTGAATGCGGTTGTTACCACACTGGGCGTCCAACTATACTGTCCGTGGTAGCGGCGTTGCTGAGGGCATCTCAAGGGGGAGGGGGACCCGAAAAACACCTCAAGCTCCAGCCACTCACGTCAAAAACGCCGGGAAATTAATCGAATTATTTTATTTTTATCAAATAAAAGTATTCCTTTTTTTAAGAATATGCGCCGCTTGTAAAAAAGAATCGCCGTTTGTCCTTTTGCCCCGACTTTTGCCTGCCCGTTTTTTCACTCAGCATCTTCTCGTCGTCCATAACAGCAGTCCCTTACCGAAGCCGACAGCAGACACGCGGCGAGGCCCTGCACAACAAAAATTTCGGAAGGTGCTTTTTCTACTACCGACCGGGAACCGCCTGTACTACGTACTGCTGCTGTCGCTGTGAAGAAGCAAAAAAAGGCAGAGACCCAAGTGAGTGTTGAGTGAAACTATGCGTGGCCTACAATTTTATATGTATACTTCGTATGTAAAATAGAAAGCTGCATATATATGTTGTCGATGTACTGTAGTAGTATAACAGTACGTCGTAGTGGTAGGTTGTCGTAATTTATCACTTGGAGTTTGTGCGGAGGGACGTCTGCTGTGGCCCGTGCCGGGGGCGCCCTGGGCCGTCTCGGCCCCGGATTTCGCCGACGACGGGTGTGCTGGGGTGGGCAAGGGGCGAAACCGGTCCTCGGGTAGCGCGGCGGCCCGCGCTCGCTTGGGCACGACGGGCGCCCCCGGCTCCCTGCGCCTGCTGTACTTTCGTTTGAGGGGTGTCGGCACGTGGTTGGTATATAAGGGCGGTTCCGGCGCAAAAACGAAGTCATGTTCGGTTATTATATTGTCGGACATCAAATTATTGCGGAGATGCGTTCGGGTGCCCTCGCGACGACACTGATTGAGCGTTAGAACGGCCGCCGACGGGAACGGCGAGAAAAACGCGAGGTAGGCGCCGGGGGAGACAGGATCGGAGAGGAGGGCTCGCCTCATCCGGGCGGAGGCGGTGCCGGGCTGGTGGAGAAAGCGGCGTCGCGCATACCAGGCCGTCAGAAGCGAGCCCCCCTTGATTTTGTTTTGAAGGAGTTCCAGTTTTTCCCGAAATAATTATTCTCCGGGGATATTTGTTTCTTTCGACACACGTCGAACACCACACCCGCCCCTGAGATGATGTTACATAACCAACAGATGAAACGGTTTATTGTGTGAATACAGTAGTATTTCGCAACCGCGCTCTGTTATTTACATGAAGCGTGTAGGTGTATTCTTCACAATAAACCGTCCTTTCGACCTGTCGGCATCTAGCACACCGAGTACCGGTATACCCGTGCCGAATACTGCCTTGCAATGAAGTACATTATTACTATTCACTGCTACTCATACTAATTGTTTTCCAAACCATCCTATGGACATCCCAGATAAACTACTGCCGTAATAAATACAAGACGTACCTCAGTCGCGTCTAGACATACACACATCTATAATGTATTAAAACTTACAAAACAAACGATACAACTTAATTCGGGGACGCCATGTTTCCAGTTGGTGCAGACTTGTTTGTTAGCCTAGGAGCCTTCAGGTTTTATTTAGGTGTCACCTCGAACCATATAAAATACAACCTGCGCATCGCAACAGCAGTTGAAATAGAAACAGCAGCTTATTATTCCCCGAAGAAACACTCTCAACTTCGTTGATTATACTTAAAATACAGCATAAAAACATCAACTACAAAACAACAGCAAGGCGTATACGTTTGTATAGGCGAGGGGAGGCACAAAAACATTTCGCCGAGACCCACGCTGCAATGTTGGCATTTCGGGCCTGCTGAGGGGGGGTGTACTCATGTCGTGCACGGCCGTAGTCATATGACCATAGACCCTCGCATCCCTACAATGCCGGGACGGAGCACGTTGGGTTTTCACCAACCAGGCAGAGGMAGGGGGGGGGTACTCATGTTGTGCACGGCCGTAGTCATATGACCATAGACCCTCGCATCCCTACAATGCCGGGACGGAGCACGTTGGGTTTTCACCAACCAGGCGGGGGGGTATTTATCACCATTACTAAATACTATACCACCACTCAACACTGATTCCTATACACAACAAGGGACTTGATCTTAGACTGGGGACTGGGGACGAAACTATTATACTCGACTCGATTGCGCATTCATAGAGTCACTCCATCATTCAGAGCGGCAAGTATTCTACAACAGCAGTAGGTCCGTTTGGGAGTTTCGAGTACCCTGTATAGGCGAAAAACTTCCTTGCCTGATCCATGTACTTGCCTGATGCAACCTAATCCTAATCTAGCAGCCCATACAAGCCCATGTTTAACGTCAGGTGATTCAGGTGACTCGAGCTCAGTGCACCTACGAGGCTCTGCTTTGGAAACTAGAGGAGCTGCGGTGCGTTCGAACCAAAACGCGTCGACACTGTTTCTTGAAACCGTCGAAAACACGGCGAGAATTAGCGCGACGCACAACGCACGACAAGCGCCTCCCACCTTTCGAACAACTGAGCGCGCGCACGCACACAGACACCCCCGTTTCGGTTGTGCCCGCCCCCGAAACATCCTGATTCAAGAGGGGGGGATCCCGGCGCAAGAGTTGTTGGCGCCATCTTGTGAAATGTGGTATGTATTCAGGCTGCAAGTTCCCAGGACACGTCGGCGGAAACCACTACTACTACTACTGCTGTTGCTCGGAATGTAAGGTTACTTTGCATGTTCTTTGTGTGCAAGCTGCTTTGAACCCAACAGACAAGCCAGATGTGAGGCTGCATGGCACATCACCTACTGCCACACCGAGCGGTCGAAAACAAATGTAGCAGGTACTGCTGGGGCTGCTGAAGCAGCTGGGTAGTTCGGCCTGCCCAGCCAACAAAAATGCCGAGTCCAAGGTCTCCATGGACACGGCGCCCGCGGGCACACACTTGCTAATCAACTAGCTGACCTCGATACGGCTTCGAAATGAGTGTTTAGTTTGAGCAAAAATAAATGCATTCAGGGTTGGCTGAGGGGGGTAGTGTGGGTCTCGGATTTATTTTTGTGCGCCCTTGTATAGACACATAAATAACAAATACTACTGTACGTTCTCCGCCCCCAATGTTTTAGGGATGTGAGGACCTATGATATGACTATACAAGCACGAGCATGCATACTTCGTATAACCCGCTCCCCGCCCCCCACCCTATTCTAAAAACTATAGCAGCACATTACTTGAAGTAGATACGATTTTCATTCCAATTTCCATCTGACAAAGTGCAGCTCTTTTTTTCAGCCGTACAATTCACATACATACACCTATCACAACCATCAATCATCCCTGAACACTAGACAAACATGTACCAATACAATGACAATACCGTCCGCCTTATGAATGGCTTTACCGACCTAACCGACTCACCAATCAAATCAATCAAAGCTGAAAGGGTGACATGTACTTACTTGTTGTGCCTTTCAATCAAATCTATGTGTATTATTCATGTAATGTACCAAATTTCAGTGATGCGTATTTCCTTACCCGGAACCCAAAGATTTTCGGGAAATAGCCTTTTTCAGCCTTTCCGAAAATTTTCCCCTAGATTTCCTCTCATTCGAGGTAAAAAAGGCGTAATTTTTTTGGTGGGGGGGAATTATCATCCCCGGGTGGCCCATGCACTACAGTACATGAAGCACAAGTAAGTGTAACATTCGTTCAGGCCTTCGGACAGTCATTTTCGACCATTTCCACTCTACACTCTACCTGCAACAGATACACAGCAGCAGTAGGAGAGTAGCAGTTGCGCACAATGCAAGTACTTGATTGAGTAAATATGCATCGGTTTCAAGTTTTCACGTGTTCATGTCCTCCTTGATTTCGTCCTGCAGTCATTTTGTACTGGAATAATAGGACTACTACGTAGTAGTGCTGATAGCGATATCTCGTCTACGAATATACTTACTTATGTCGCGAGGTAAATCAGCAACACAAAGTGCAAAGCAGGAAGTGAGCAGGTACAGCAGTGCGCTGCTTCGTACGCGTAGGTATAGCGATCGCGGCCTTATCCGCGACTAGAAACTGTAAACATGGACGCTTGGCGCCTCAACGAAAACCCAGCGTCCCAGCTGCATTTGCGCCGAGTTCACCCTTTCCGTTCAAATATATTATCTCATCATATTACACTCAGCTAGCGAAGATGAACTTCGACGAAATCCTCGAGCTCACAGCTGTTGTTTTTTATTTTTTAAAATATATATATGATTATATTATATATTATTAATAGTTCATTCCTACGATGATTCCGATCGCCATAACATCCAGTTCATATGTATGATATCTGTGTCACATAGCAGGGGTCTGTGGGCGCCTACGTAGCGCTCTGCTCTGCTGCACAGCTTACCCGCGTTGAAAACAACAAACACGGGGGTTTCCATTCTATATGGACGCGTTATTTGCCCGGGGATAAGGGACGTAAATATAATTTCTTCTGAAAAAGATTATCACCTCATCCCTGCCAAATATCATATAACACCCGATTTTCCTAATTGAGAATTGCCTTTCAGATGAGAATGGGTTTTTACTTTTTGCCACACAAAAGAAACTCCAAATATGCGTTGGCCGTGGTGACATGTGTGGAGCGACGTCTACTCCACACCAACAACAACAGCCTTTAATTGAACTCGTACGCCCGTACTCGTAACACGTACGAGTATGTACAACCTTCAGACCACTGCGTGTATCGTGTAAACCTAACCCATTCGGGTTCAAGGGGCAGGCGACTGGCTATACCTTTTTACTGCACCATAGAGACAAACCAACTTCTACTTTCATTGTATTGGTATCACACCAATTCATTCGTTGATCGACTACTCTGTGGAGTCAACTCACCTTACACGACGTCTGCTGTTGCTTGCTGCTGCTGCTGCTGCCACCCCTGGGTACCATTGAACAGCGGCTGCAGTGTGTCCCTGGTGTCTACACGAAATGCGCCTACCTGGTCTGTACAATTTCAATTTTCGTGGATGAGAACGGAAATTATTCAATTTACGCTCGAGGGCCCTCCTTGCACAATTGTCCATAATACCCCAAAAAATGGACAAAACCTTGTTTTAAATGCTTCGCGAGCTGTTTGGCACATCGAAGTAATATTTCTTAAATGGATGAGTACACGCCAACTCCGCAAGGAAAAAAAAGATAACTTAAAAAGAAAATCAACCATTTGGAGTACTCCATGTGTATAAATGTTAAATAGAACACTTCTTCTTGATGTATGGATGTATTGATTGAAGTCCTCCACAGCGATGAGCATGCCTGTTTAAACTTCAACCTGCTGCACATCTCCCGCCAATTCTAAACCACACGCGCGAGCGACTCAGCTTTTCCGCTTCAGCTCGTAAGGAAGATATATCCAGGTGAGAAGAGAACCACGTCAGCCCAGGGTACTGCTGCTGTAGCTTGACAGGCCACCTAGAAGCGTGTTGCGCTCTGGGCAACTGGTGGGCACAGCAGCAGCGCGCCGATTCGTAAGTCCGAAGCCTATACAACTTCCTAACTATTGGGTTTGAGCCACGGACCGTACGTCGATTTTACAGCAGCAGCAGCAGCTGCAGCAACATACCCGGTGTTTTTGGAAGGCCTGCAACTGCAGCTGGTAGCAGCGTGGTGGTGTGCACGTAGAAGAGCGGGCGCACGAGTTACGGGTGCAAGTGGTGTTGTGAACGAAGCCAGGCGTGTCAGTCTAACACACAATGTACGCGAATTCCGATGTGGCGATGGAAAACAAAGGCTTTGTTTTCGTTGTGGTGTTGTAAACTAGGTCGTACGTACATACAGTAGAAGGTATTTTGACAGCAGCAAGCGCTACGGAGGCCCCAAGAGAACAGAACATCAGCACAGAAGAATACAGAAGAGAAAGAAAACAGTCGTAGTGTTGGGCCATGGCGTCCAGCTATTCATATTGCGGTCTGGCACTCTTACCGACGGACTGCTGCACTGGACATATGGCGCATGGGCTCGGCAACATTATACCATCGCTCCACATGTCACCACGGCAAACAAATATTTGGAGTTTATTTGTGTGCCAAAAGGTAAAAGCCCGTTCTCATCGGAAAGGCCTTGGAAAGGCAATTCTCAATTAGGAAAATCGGGTGTTATATATACTTCTCTCCTCTATTCGGGTTATATCCTTAACGACGAATACACACAAAACACGCGGGAACAGCTTGCTTACTATAAAAAAACTGAGTGGCAACTACTATTAAATATTACGCGGGGGCATAGTAAATAGCACCTGCGGTACACACAAAAACCTATACATTTCCCTATTGTTACTAACAATATTAAGTCCTACTTCTATATTATGGTCCTGCGTAATAGGGTACGAGTACCTATTAATGATACACCTGAATCCCACACGAACACTACCAATGACACATTGAACAAGCATTCTACGCAGCTCGCAAAATGGAGTATCTACTTTTCAATCGGTCGAACTCACAGCTGACGTATACCGGTACATACTACATCAAGGGCGCACAAAAACAAAATCCCGAGACCCATACCCCCCCCCCCCCCCCCCTCAGCCGGCCCTAAATGCAAAACAAAATTGCTCAAATCAAACACTCGTTTCGAAGCCATATTGACGTCGAAATGAGTACTAAACACTCATTTCGAAGCCGTATTGAGATCAGTTGATAAACAAGACGCGTTCTCGAAACGATACGCCTGGGCCGTACGCGTGTTGTTTGTGTGTACACTGTGTGTTTCATGGATAAATCGTTGGGTCATATATATGCCATTGCAGCCTGAATATGTATCACATTTCACTATGCCGCCAACAACTCTTGCGCCGCGATCCTCCCCTCTTAAATCGGGATATTTCGGGGCACAACCGAGACGGAGGTGTCTGTGTGCGTGTGTGCGCCCGGTTGTTCGAAAGGTGGGAGTAGTGTTGGTAAGCAACTAAATAAAGGGGTTGCTTTGATTATTGCTTATTTGGTAAAACAGTTGCTTGATTAAGCAACTTTTAGTAGCTTATTCTTTGTATGGCGTTTAGTGTGTTCATACCAAAACCTACATATATATAGTTATACGGAATTTCAGTATCGCCATACTAGAACCCATACGAATATGTCGACACTAAAACACATACATGCCCATTTTGTTCGTATAGAGTTTACTAAGGGCATTCTAAAACCCATACACCTATTCTGTATGGCGTTAAGTATACTATGTTGAACTCCATATAGCTAAAATAAGCAAATAAGCACGATAGTATGGTTGCTTTGATTATGCTTATAGTTAGCAGGCCAAAAATACTTAATAAGCATGCTCATTTTAGTTGCGCACCAACACTACGTGGGAGGCGCTCGTCGTGCGTTGTGCGTCGCGCCCATTCTCGCCGCGTTTTCGATGGTTTCAAGAAACAGTCTCGCCGCGTTTTGGTTCGAACGTACTGCAGCCGGCAGCTCCTCTAGTTTCCAAAGCAGAGGCTCGTAGGTGCACTGAGCTCGAGCCACCTGCACCACATTACATTATATATGGACTTGTATGGGCTGCTAGATTTGGATCAGGTTGCATCAGGCAAATGGATCAGGCAAGGCAGCTTTTGTTCGCAATACACACAGTACTCATAACTAAAAAAACGTTTAAGAAGACTTTCCGCTCTAAATGATGGAGTGACGCTATGCCCAGTCAAATCAAGTATAATAGTGTCGTCCCCAGTCCCCAGTCTAAGATCACGTCACTCGTTGTGTATAGGAATTGGTGTTGAGTCGTGGCTTATATAGGATTTAGTGAAGGTCACCCGCCCCCTCCCCCCCCCCCCCCCCCCCCCCCCTCAGCAGGCCCGAAATACAAAAATTGGAGTGTGGGTCTCGGGATTTGGTTTTTGTGCGCCCTTGACTATATACGCAATAATAATTTTGTTTAATATCGTGTGCAAATACCTCTATAATGCCAGGTAGATAAAAATGATACGAATGATTTATATTTTATTACCGTGTACCTTGTGCAAATACTTCTATAATACCAGGTACATAATATATGTTAGTGATAGATACTTCGCTACAGCAGTAGCCAAGTAACCTACCGAGTCGCTGGTCGGTTACGTAGTCGTCTATAAGTCAGAGCGCAGTAGCACGATCTATCCACGTACGTACCACAACAGGATATACTTGATATAAGAGTGGTATTGTTTGGTACTAAAAATACGCGTAAAAATAACGCTCCAAGAAAATTCTCCTGGTAGTCGTTCGTCGGTTGTCGGCGAAATATCAATAAGTAACGTTCATGAGAATGCATTGAGAACGATCACGAGTACGCACCAAGAACGATCTCGAACACGCACCATCTGTATCGATGCTGGGAACGCTGCTAAGTGTCGATACTGGGAACTTTGATGTAGCTCGGGTAGTACAATGGCCCGGGATTAGCCGTAGGGCGTGCGTCTTGCTGAGAGCTGACCGATGATGGCACCCCCATCCTCTCACTCTCCTTTTCTTCCTTCTCTTATTNAATAAGAGAAGGAAGAAAAGGAGAGTGAGAGGATGGGGGTGCCATCATCGGTCAGCTCTCAGCAAGACGCACGCCCTACGGCTAATCCCGGGCCATTGTACTACCCGAGCTACATCAAAGTTCCCAGTATCGACACTTAGCAGCGTTCCCAGCATCGATACAGATGGTGCGTGTTCGAGATCGTTCTTGGTGCGTACTCGTGATCGTTCTCAATGCATTCTCATGAACGTTACTTATTGATATTTCGCCGACAACCGACGAACGACTACCAGGAGAATTTTCTTGGAGCGTTATTTTTACGCGTATTTTTAGTACCAAACAATACCACTCTTATATCAAGTATATCCTGTTGTGGTACGTACGTGGATAGATCGTGCTACTGCGCTCTGACTTATAGACGACTACGTAACCGACCAGCGACTCGGTAGGTTACTTGGCTACTGCTGTAGCGAAGTATCTATCACTAACATATATTATGTACCTGGTATTATAGAAGTATTTGCACAAGGTACACGGTAATAAAATATAAATCATTCGTATCATTTTTATCTACCTGGCATTATAGAGGTATTTGCACACGATATTAAACAAAATTATTATTGCGTATATAGTCAAGGGCGCACAAAAACCAAATCCCGAGACCCACACTCCAATTTTTGTATTTCGGGCCTGCTGAGGGGGGGGGGGGGGGGGGGGGGGGAGGGGGCGGGTGACCTTCACTAAATCCTATATAAGCCACGACTCAACACCAATTCCTATACACAACGAGTGACGTGATCTTAGACTGGGGACTGGGGACGACACTATTATACTTGATTTGACTGGGCATAGCGTCACTCCATCATTTAGAGCGGAAAGTCTTCTTAAACGTTTTTTTAGTTATGAGTACTGTGTGTATTGCGAACAAAAGCTGCCTTGCCTGATCCATTTGCCTGATGCAACCTGATCCAAATCTAGCAGCCCATACAAGTCCATATATAATGTAATGTGGCATTGGGAGACCGTTCGATTATATGCTTGTTGCTAAATGAACGGAGTCACTGTTTTTTTACTACTGCTAACATCTTCTATTCTTGGTCGATTAACTGACTGGAATATTGTTTGCGTTTGATTCTAGTTGTGTAGGCTAGTAGTTGAACCTGTGTAAAACATGCAAGTTGTAAGGTGGGCAGAGGCATAGCAGACTGCTATAATGTAGTTTGATTCCCCATTTCTTGGTCACAAACTGATCGCTGGGGTGTTCGCATCTTATTTGGTAGCGTACGTAAGCCACGGGTAGGGTATGTGCCAAGACTACACCCATATTGCCGCCGTTCATACACGGGTCTGAATATGTTGTTCAATTGTTGCCTAGGTTAGAACATCTTCCCTGCATCAGGACACGTTGTTGTGGAGATCTTCGAATTTACGGAGAATTCAAGTCAGTATAAAGTTTGCTCACGCAAGTAAGTAAGTTCGTTAAGGAACTATTTTATTCGATGTCGTATAGCAAATTTGACGATGTCACCTCCATCGAGGGGTCGTGTTAGTGATAGGTACTTCGCTACAGCAGTAGCCAGTAGCCTACCGAGTCGCTGATCGGTTACGTAGTCGTCTATAAGTCAGAGCGCAGTAGCACGATCTATCCACGTACGTACCACAACAGGATATACTTGATATAAGAGTGGTATTGTTTGGTACTAAAAATACGCGTAAAAATAACGCTCCAAGAAAATTCTCCTGGTAGTCGTTCGTCGGTTGTCGGCGAAATATCAATAAGTAACGTTCATGAGAATGCATTGAGAACGATCACGAGTACGCACCAAGAACGATCTCGAACACGCACCATCTGTATCGATGCTGGGAACGCTGCTAAGTGTCGATACTGGGAACTTTGATGTAGCTCGGGTAGTACAATGGCCCGGGATTAGCCGTAGGGCGTGCGTCTTGCTGAGAGCTGACCGATGATGGCACCCCCATCCTCTCACTCTCCTTTTCTTCCTTCTCTTATTCGGCCTGAGAGCGCCATCTTATCATCGATATCTTTCTTCTACTGAGCGAAGCTCGCAAACGGACTTGCCTCACGGCAATCCAAGCGCTTACCTCTCGACTACCATCATATTCGGCCACCTTCCATCATCAACAATATATACGTATAATACGAATGGAATAAAATATACCAAGTCTAATATAACATACAAGTGTGTAAAAACCCTGCCAATCTACACACACCCCATATTATACCTGGTATACCATAATAATGACCTCATAGCATACCACCGGACGAGATTGGATTTTATATTATACATGCTCGTACTCGTACAACATACATAATGAGGTATACGACAAACGTACTAAATTGGATACCTCGGTCAGAGCTGACTTGGTATAAGGTGTCGGTAGCACTTATACGTCATACCGGGATGTCTAGACATTTGAATGGGGCTTGGGGTCTCAGCACGGCCCCTGGGGGCAATCTCCCGGGTCCAACCTTCGCCAAAGGGTATGATTACTATTAGTACAACAAGTTAAACATCGCAGGTATTTTATACGTTTGTATGTTGTCGCAACGCATACTTCCATTTTATTTCGTCTATCGTCTCGAGTGCGACTCCATTACCTCTCCGGAAACGTCCTCCATCTGACGCATGCTACGGCAGGGGTTATCACCGTATTGTTTCTGAGGGTGGTCAGTTGATTATACTCGTATAGGAGCTCTATGCATCACCCTAATAATGTGTGTATTATTAATAGGAGGAAAGGGAAAAGTGCTGCATACCCGATGAACGACACCGTGTTCTTTGTTGGTCATAACCGTTGGTCATAAGTCGCACCCGTGTGTCTGATGTGTCTGATCGTGCGAAGGCGTCCGTGTGATTTGTGTAACTGGAAAGTGCGGCGGGGTTTTGGTTTTCCCGGATGGGTGTTGGTAAGAATATCCTCTCGATACCTTCAATGGGATCCTGGGATGAAGGGGTGAAGCCCCCTTTGGTCACTTCTTCTCTTTGGTGGCTTAGGGATATACACATGGTTCTTCATCTTCTCTCTCGCCTCATGGCGATCTCCATCCTCTCATCTCCCAAACTCACCCGGTGCACGAGTTAACCCATTAGTCTCAAGTGTCAAACGAAAAATAGCTCAACTCAAGAACGACGATTTCGGGGGTAAGGAGGCTTTCATACTTTATTTAATAGGTCATTCCGAACAGATTTCAGCCAAAACGTGGTAAAAATATATCCCCCTTATCATAGCACGCCTGATACATGCTACGGTAGTCTGCATGCAGGTGCACCATGCATTTTCTGAGGGTGGTCGCTTGAAGAGGTCTGTACCTGCAGTAGCCTGCACACTGATTTACGAGGCAAATGAAAGTGCTACCCGACGAACAATCCTATGGACTATTGATAATAATAATAAAACCAAACACATTGCAACATTCGACGAGAGTTGACGAGGGAAAAGAGTGCTGAAATCTTCTCGCGATAAAAATGCAAGGCAAGAACCGTAGAGGGAGAGGAGGGAGAGGAGCCTACTTTGTGACCCCGGATCTTAGTGACGACTAGGGAGGGAGAAAGATGGAAGTGCGAAGATAATAAATGGGATGGACAAAAAACAATAAAAACATTGCAACACAAGAACGAAAATGCGACGATTTTGGGTTAAGACGCCCGTTCATTCAGAAACAAAAACAGCCAAAATGTGTTATATAATACCTCTATCGTAGCACGCCCCTCATCTCCTCACAAGAGTGTCGTACCATTGTTTGCGACTTGCGCCTTGGGCTCTCAGCGCCGTCGTTCCTGTCGACGATCTCGAGGTCCCGCCCCTCTCCAATCTCCAAGCGCTACATACTACGAGACAACGACTGGTGGTGTAGGAATCGTATCAGATGTTGTGTGCATTCTCCACACATATACCAAACATTATTTGTTATGTTATATATCGTGCCCATCGAAATCCAGTACACCTAACCGGCGTCCCCGGTGGAATGACAGGTGAATATCGTCCCTGTTTGAGTCAAGGTCGTGGATGCAAGCCCCCCCCGAGTGCATGCTCGTAGGGACATTTTTCTCGCAAGAAATATCTTGACTACGACCGGAAAGCGCGAAAGCGTGAGTTAGCAAAATTCGATGAAGATCGACGAGCGTTGGGAATGCTAAATCCTCTGCGCGATAAAAATCAAGGCACGAACCGTAGTGGGGAGGACGGAGAAGATAACCTGCTATGTGACCCCGGATCTGAGTTACGACTAGGGAAGGAGAGGGACACAAGTGCGACGATGATAGATGAGATGGAAAAAAACACAAGTGCATTTGTTCATTATTCGGCGTATACGTAAACCCCTCTTCTTTTGAATTGCATCCTCATTTTGGGGTCAGATCGCCCGAAGTGGCGTACAGTTAGAGTTGAGTCATTTCTGCAATCTGCTTAAAGGGTATACGGCCAAATAAATCAAGGGAAGAGCTGGGCGGGCTCAAGGAAAATTCTGGGAATAATGGAAGCGGTACACTCAGCAAATATTTCTCAAGTAGAGCTTAACCGTTAGAATATTAACATGATCCTTGCCATCCGCCAATCAGTGTGTAGCGTGAAGGAGCTTCAACATTGATCGGTAAGAAGCACTCCGTAAGAAGAAAACAACTAATAAGAAGCAAAAAAAAAAGCCTTTCTTTCTCCACAAAACCTACTCCCGGCTTGAACTTCGTCTAGTACTGTACTCTATTCGCTGTCTTTATGTAGAACTACGGTAACTTCAAACTGTTTCAGTTTGGGCTGGTCGGTGTTACGTGGTCGGTTACTAAACCGTTGGCGGCTACCTTTTTATTTATTTGCGTTACCAGCTTTCAAGAGTTTTGTTTTACAAAAAGTTCTTTGTTCTTGCCCTGTGGCTACGTGTGATACGAGGACGTAGTAGCCGATATGTACGGAGAACGAACGCCTGCCTGCTGAGTTGTCCCTTTTCAGCTCACGACACCCTCTGCATTTTGACCGCACAATCCCGAAGGAGGACCTTGCACCAGGTTTCTATTAATCAATTGACGCACACTGTGTACGAGACAAAGGGGCAAAACCATGATGGCTGAATGGGCCCGGTATTGTTAGGGCTAGGGTCCGTCTCGAACACAACGCGCGTCGAAAATTGCCGACACGCACTGTTGTGACCAAGAGCATACCGGGTAGGGAATAACGCCCCACCATTGCCGGTTGATTGGGCTCAGGGTTATTATATTCCACCGGTCTGGGCTATGGCCCTAAAAACGGGAATTAAGGGATAACTCCCTTGGGATTAGTTTGAATAATATTTAGGTTCCTGTGTAGGTGCAGTACTAACACCACAAACAGCGGTATACAACAGCAGTAACTACTGCTGCTGTGCTGTATCTCACCATTCTACACACAACATTGTGGAACGACCTGGCATATCCTATATAGACTCTGGTTTTGAAGAGGAGCGAGCAGGGGGAAGGTCGGAGCTCCCCCTTTTTCGGTTGACGGGGCTGCCATGGGCAATGGTTGCACGTACCCTCACAAGTGATGGAATTTGACCGTGCTCAGCGATTCGGCGGACTCGTTGGCGTTGACAAAATGTGTCGGTCTTTGCTGGTGACTCCCTGCCGCTCAAAGAAAGTTGGTTTGAAGATCGGCTAGGTGCCCACCTGAAGACCCTTGTCCCTCTGAGTTGATTGGGGGCTCGCTTCCACTTAACGTTGGTACCGCTGCAATCCTAACTCCACAATAGTTCCCAGTATTTTGTGCCCCACGATGGGGTGGCCCGCTGCAGCGTAAAAACACAGTCATGAAGTCGTTTACCCCCCTCCGAGCTGTGCCGCCGTTACTACTGTAGAGCACCCCCCCCCCCGTTCACCCAACCATAATTAACTCCATCCCTCCTAGCCCACCGCCCCACGACGCGTGCTGCGATAGAGATTCGTAGCACGTTTCGGCTGAAATGGTTTCTGGATAATCGGGCTCCTTAACCCAAACTCGTCGAATTTTCATTCTTGAGTTGCAGTAGACGCGTGCTACGATAGAGGTACTGCTGTACATCTGTTTGGTTGAAAACGTTACATGGTTTCTGAACGATCGGGCTCCTTAACCCAACCTCGTCGGGCGCGTTCATGCCGGTGTTGTAAGTTTCGTGCAGCGCATATTTAGGCCATCGTGTTGTCCATCGGGGAGTCTTTTTATTTCCCCCAATAATCAGTTTTTGACTACTGCAGGTATGGAGGGCTCCTCAATTGACCACCTTCAGAAAAAAAAACATGGTGCACCTGCATGCAGGCTACCGTAGCATGCGTCGGTACTGTTCATTGTGTGTCTAGGCCAAGCATGGTGCACCTGCATGCAGGCTACCGTAGCATGCGTCGGTATTGTTCATTGTGTGTCTAGGCCAAGCATGGTGCACCTGCATGCAGGCTACCGTAGCATGCGTCGGTATTGTTCATTGTGTGTCTAGGTCAAGCATGGTGCACCTGCACGCATGGTACCGTAGCATGCGTCGGTATTGTTCATTTTGTGTCTAGACCAGGGCGTTGTTCGTCGGGTAGCACTTTTGTTTCCCTCCTAGATCGGGTTTTGGGTGCCGTCTAGAGCCCAAGCGAGGAGCGTACGGGAATACATGGTGTACACCTCTACCATAGCGTGCGTCCCACCCGCTCCCCCATCCTCCCGCTTCGCCCCCCCCGCCCAACACAGACCCCAAAAAACGCCATTCCAAACCCCAACTCCAACGAGTATCTCGCGTGTTATTCCAACACCCTACCCTACATGCCACCCACCATCCGTAAACTATTAACCCTCTCACTGACTCACCTACACGCCCACCCACCCACCCACCCACCCAWCCACCCACCCACCCACCCACCAACACACCCACCATGCTGCCCTATTTTTGCAACACACGCAAACTCCCAAATTTCTACCACAAGTAGTAAGCCGGTACTGCAATGTACTGTATATGTATATACCCCGCGCCGAACAGCGTATACAAGGTATTGTGATGCGTGCCATTTTAAGGTACGGGTGCATCAACTTAATATATAGGGCTCTTCCCTTGAGAAGCCTTATACATCTAGTCATCCGAATATACGACTTTAAGACGCCCCTTCGGGCGAAAAATACAAGAGCAAAACAAAACAAATATGTTTTTGTTTTTTTCAGTTGCAATACTATTTCTGGTAGAATTCCTACATTTCCATGACTCCCTACGGAAAACGATATTTTATAGTTCTAATGCTCAGACCTCTTCCCGATGAGTAGTTTTAGAGAGCCTAGGACATGGTCAACATTTGTGTCTTAGGAGGCGCATCGATCAGACGCCTTTTATGCTTCTTACTCGAACACTATTCGCCATACCCCTGGTACCCAAAGACGAAATTAAAAGATGGCAGTATCTCCGGCTGCTGGTACTGGTTTAACTCAGATTTTCAACGAGAACGCCGAGCTCCAGTCGGGGAACTTACCTCAGCCTCTAGTTCAACCGCCCGTAGCGTCCTACGTGGCCGCAACAGAGTAAAGATACGCAACAGAAGTTCCGGAAGGATAAACAATATTGCTGCGGAGCCCTTTTGTTTCGTGATGCAAACACAGCGGTGCCTACGCTCCCTTGCAGATCCGAGAGCCCCAACACCTCTTCGAGACTATAACGTGGGGGGTCTGAGCATAAGAACTGGAGCTATGCCGTGTTCCGTATGGAACTGATATTGTGTCATTGTACCAGAAATAGTATTGCTTCTTTAAAATTACGATTTTTTTATGACCGAAGGGGCCCCTTAAGACGAATACAGTATGATATGTTGGACACAAATGGCGTTTCAGCGATATTCAGTAGCACTCCGCAGCCGGGGAGCCCCCGGCAGTGTCCGGAATGGTTAACCCAAGCACTGTTACATCCTCTTGCCGCAGCACGCGTAGCATATCGCCTCGCCTCATCACCCAAAACCCCGCCGACTTGATTTGTTTATGTCTGTGCAGAGAGATTGCGACGACCACGGGCGGTTCTGTTTTCCTGCCAACATGGGTGCGGCCTGCAGCTCTAGCAATGCCACCGACCCCTTGCCGAGCGATTCCCACCGACCGGTGAATGGCGCTAGAGGAGAAACCGAAGAAGGTACCAAAGCCCCGCGGAAGACTCGGAAGAGCAGTAAAAGCGGCCGGGGGACGAGCGGCGTTTCTAGTAATGGGGGCGATTCGACGTTCACCGGCGGTGGTTGGGGGGGTGGTGGGTTTGATGGAGGTGGTTTTGGTGGGGGCGGCGACGGCGGGGGCGGCGGCGGCGGCGGCGACGGCGGAGGCTGCTGCGACGGCGGAGGCTGCGGTGGCGGCGACTAACACCCCATAGTGTAAGGGGTTTCGACATGATAATATGTGGGGGGATCGCTACTGTAGAGGGGTGTTGAAACACGGTGGTTCTATGCCCTCAGATAATTATCGCGTTTTTTTCTGAGGCGAGTGCCTGTCGGAGGTTGCTCCGATCTTGGTTGTTGACGTTGAGAGGGCCGTTCTCTGGGCAAGAAGAGGTCTGTCACTATGATGAGCTGCTGAGAGCTCCAGATGCTGATGTGAATGGAGAGGGAGGACGTGGGTGTTAGACGGGGTTACGGCGGTTGACTCCCCGTCCTTGCCTTATAGGGGTAGCGCTCACTCTACGCGTGTTAAGGCGCCTGACGTGAGGATCTCTGTACGCCACCCAATAACCGACTTAGACCAACACGGTAAGTCAAGCCAATCGCCGAGTTAGACCAGTACGGTACGCCAAGACCAATACAAACCAACACGGCCTTGCAATTAATAGTATGCAGTACACATTGGATGCAATACACATCGGATTCAATACACACTTGATGCAAATCTCAGATTAGTATCCTCGTCAGCGGGGAAACGTGTTATGCCTAAACGCCTATCCCCTGTCGTAGCATGCCTCTGGAAACCCTACCTGGGGATTTGAACGGGATAATGCCGTAATTTTCCGCTGAAATGGTGGAGAGGGTTGTGGCGGTTGGCAGCCTAGTAAAGGATTCGCGACGGAGGTGGTGAGGGGCGGAGTTCCGGCAGAGGCATTTCCCATGGAAGGAGTTGTTGAGAAGGTTGTACGTAGATAGTTTCGACCGGACTACGACCAGTACAGTAGTGGTCTCTCTATCGTGCCGGTTGCCCGCTATAGGGCCGGTGGAATCGCTTGACACTAGTGGAGTTTACCGGGTGTGGTAGTGTGCCCAGTAATGCCGGTCGCCGCTACGATATAGTGCCGGCTTTATTGGCTGGCGCATAACGACACTGCGGAACGAACATTAAGGTATGTGTACTGTATATATATATATATATATATATCGGGAGACGGGAGGGGTCGAACTGAACACTTTGCCACATGCGGGTTTCTGTCCAATTTGCCGGAGTCGTGGCTTTTACTTAGATTTAGGGACACACGAAGACTCATACGGCAGCAGGAAACACGCACATCTTGGATATTGATATGCCGAGCACGTGACCTCTTGTTATCTGGCGAACCAAACCGCTTTGAATAAAGGTTACAGTAAGTCTACCGTATCCTGTTGCGAGTTTGCGGGGAAAGCATATCGGTCCGTGAAGTACAGGACAGAGGTCCTCGAGGCGTGAGCATGGTACACTACATTTTTATGTGGTTATCTCCCTGCACGTTTTGGTGTGGGAATGTACGAAGGTTGTACGTAAACATTTGTATGGTGTGTGTTTACAGGTATATAAGTAGGTCCTGCTTTTCGTGTCAAGTATAGGTTTGGGGTACAATCAACTGTTTCTGTCGATTACGCATGTTACCCCAAATTGCTGGTGCCTGATCTAGGATCCGGGACGAGCACAGACACTGACTGGGCGTGCTGGACGGGGGTGGGTAGAAATGTACCGCTCTGAATGTGAAAACACACAAACATATATCTAGGATGAGAGGCGCGACACACTGTTTTGTCTTGTGCAGCAGCGAACGGGTGCCTGCTGTCTGAAGCGAGTCAAGGTCCTTGGACATTCGGACAGGTCTGGTCGTAAAGGAAACACTGGCCTTCCAGCAACCGACGTGGCTATACATCTCCCGAGCTAAACCCACGCAGTGTATATAGTATGCAGGCAAGAACGGAAGAAGTATGAATGGAACGCAGGAGAGCATGGGAGCGCAACGTACCAAGAAGTACCTCTACTGACCCCAAACTTAACACGAGTCCCGGCCAATCGTGTGCCACCCGAGGTACGGCAAGGGGTTTAACACCATTTCCCGTACTGGACACAGGCTACTGCCGTGAACAGTCTTGTGTTGTAAAACCGCGGTGATGTACATCACGATATAAAAAAAAAATGCTACCTCAAGGCTTGCAAATAATGGGGTTGACAAATGATACTGCAAAATCCCCACGGAACAAACGACTTTGAATCAGGAAAGGGTGAATGAAAGCCCGATACGCAATCCCACAATAAGCAAAAGTGATAGGGACCGCATCTATTATGGGGGACCCTAGTATATAGGATTAAGTATTGCAAGTAAAGATAAGGAAATATATAGTGCTGTGTGTGCCGCAGGGTCCTATTAACTATGCCCCCCCCGGGATAGACGCGTGCTGCGTAATACCAGCTCTCTGTATATACGAAGGCAGGGTTTAGGCGACTAAACTGCGGTAGATTGGAGGTACTTAGATCTCAAAATGCTTAGCAAAACATATACGCTACCAGATACGCAAAAGCAACAGTATACTACAAAATAAAAATAATTCATACTGATTCAAGACATCCGAGGGGCACGATATAATAGGGGTAGCACCTGTTTTGTGTTTATAGGTCCCTCACTATAGGAGTTCCATTACACCCCATTATACCCCCATTATACCCCCAAAACTGTGTTTTGGAACAAATGAATGAAACCATGTCATGAACAACTCTATATATTTCAGTAGGCGCTAGACGAAACAAAGTGTGTAACACAGAAGGGATACCGGGCGCAGCATTTCATCACTTCGGCAATACGCTAACAGTCAGTAATAATCAGCAATAGTCAGCCATAGTCAGTCATACATATTCCACCCAAAATTGTTACCAGGTAAGTCATATCGTATAAGGCGTTTCTATATAGCAAATATATACCCGCTAACATTGTAAACTACACATCCGATACAGAGCCCAATTCCGAAACAAGATAGCGGTCCGAGCGTATAATACAGAACGGATTACGGGGTCGACACGTGGGACGAGGGTCGCGATGATTTGAACCGAGTTAATATATTGGAAACGTTCGGCCTAAACTCGATCTACACCTTCAGCGTCGAGGGCCCCGTGATTATCCGGATGTCACGTGACACAATGTACACGAACGTTTGGTTCCGACGTGCCATCGGATCGCTCCTCGTTTCAGGAGCCCCGTCAGTGTCAACCATCGCAACACTTTGTCGCCAAATTTGTCATAAGCGCAACACGCGCCGAACACGTATTTGCAGCTTGGCCCAACACGCAATTAGAGCCGCGTTTTCTTCACGTTTCGCCGCAGACTAAAAATGTGGACAAGTTTCTTCGCGGCAGGCTCGAACATGTCTGAGGGCTGCTTCGCTGCAGTAGCAGTGTGTGGTTTTACAACTGATACATGTTTTGGTTCGTAAAATCCGCACCCGTTTGGTTCGTAATACGGTAAAAATAGTGCATGGACTCGGCAGATCGATCACGACGAGGATACTTGTTTTTATCCCTGGACCTCACAAGGAGCACGACGTAGTAGGTAATCTCGGGGTGGACAGGATTATGTTTATTGCCAACATTTTCTCGTGACTATCTTACCGTCTCCTGTGTTATAAGTACAGCAGTAGGTAGAATCCCATCAGCACCACCCACAAACTTCCCACAATCTGCCGTCGTGGGGTGCACCTTAGGCATAATAGACGCATGCTACAGAAGTAGCCTACGGGCCTTAGGTTTATTTCCTGGGGCTACTTCACGCGAGGATCTGTATGCCTTACCCGAAGGACTGGCTTTGAACGAAACAGTCCGTACCATAGTGTGCGTTTCACCGCACGAACAAGTCTACGAGTATGGCCTGGGTAGACGTAGGAAGAACAATATCGACGCGGGCTTCGTGCGTATGTGCGAGACGTAGCACCTACTACATTTTCTGAAGCTTCCAACTTGAGGAACTCCCGATATACCCCATCCACAAACTGGTTTTGGGGTATCATGTTGGGGACAATACCATGGCCCAGGTGTGCAACGAAAAACATTGCAACATAAATGGAATATACTATAGTAGTAAGTATATCACACCGAGTGATAGTTCTATAGCGGAGGACCTCCGCAAAATCAGAAAATATTCGGCCAGAACCTCTATCGTGTATCACGCCTCTATTGCAAGGAAACCCCGCAAGGGACTCCACGCACGTTAGGGAGTTTCTCAGTGAGTCGAAACCAAATAGGCCGAAACGCGCTGCTCTTCTAGTAGCACGCGGTTATTTGCCTCCCCCCCCCCCCCCCCCCCCCCCCCCCCCACCCCCCCCCCCCTCCCATCAACCCTGTATATGTCTAGAGTCCCGAGAGCAAGGCAGGGGTTCCCTTCGTCCTCCGCTGCCAACGACTCTCACCAAGCCCCTTAAGAGGGTGCCAACCGCCATGACCCTCGCCACAACGCCCGCCACTAAGAATCGTGTGAACTCCCTCCAGGAGGGGCTATAACCAGAACCGGTTGCGCAAGGAGCATGTACGTGTAACTGTGCTCCAAACAATACGACGCTTGCAGACTGTTGTAATCCGTCCTGTGGAACAAAGCAGTGGATGGAACGTACCGTACCACTGCGAAAGGTAGGCTGGGATTTACAAGATAATGCCAAGTTCGGGAGCCGCTGAGCTGGACTTTTACTGCTGTTGTGTGGGATACGTGGGGATACGCCCTTTTGGCAAAAATAAAATTTCGTCTTGAGCGGACACTCTCGTTGCTTACAACTATTCGCCTTGGTGTCCTATGCCGTGTTGCCGTCTCTCGTACTACCACATCCACACATACACCCCAATAGTGCAGGCCTACCTTACTACTCTAGTGCCCGAATATATCCGCCACCTAGCATGACCTACTCAGCCCAGAAACCATGGCTTAAAAAGAAGACCTAAGGCCAGCCTTGCCACAACAAACTTTAGAAACGCATCCGATGGTTTGGTCTGTTTTGTAAGCGACATCAGCATAGTTTTCCTTGCCCAGCGTTAACCAGACAAACATCGCTACTGAAGCAACTTGATTGTACCTGTCCAGGTAGATGAAAGGAGCGTTTTGATTCGTGCCTCTAGATTGCTTCTAAAGCCCCTCGTATCAGCCTCAACAGCCTCCATCACATATCCCCGCCGCCTCCTCCGTCACAACCACCACCACCGTCACCGCCACCACCACCACCACCATAGTCCTCAACGTAACATCCACCACGAGAACCACCACCATAGTTACCACCATAATGACCATCATGATGACCACCACCCCGACCACCACCTCGACTACGGTCCGCCATCGTGCCCGTCACGAGGCCGTGGGCGCTCTTATATTGTTCGGTAAGGTGTCTAGGCATTTTCGCAGGGTTCTGGGGATCGCTGGCGTTCTTGGTGCTAGAGCTGCTGCAGGCCGACCCCATGTTGGCACGAGTAGATCAGCGGGAGAATTAATAGACCAGCGGGAGAATTAATATACCAGCGGGAGAATGTAGCCGCCGCCGGTGGTCGCGATCGCTCTGCGCAGGCGCGGAAAAAAGGTTGGTGGGGGCATTGGGGAGTGAGGCAGTGCGCTTGACAGCTTCTGCACGCTGTTCGTTACCGATACATATGCATATATACTACAGTAGTATTGCAGTAGAGTCATACGAGCTACTTCCTTGGCGTGTGCTGCAAACATACATTGTGCACATACATAAGGCTTCGATCCAGCTCCACATATACTTCGAAGTATATGCTACGTTCTGCTGGATCTGAATGTATATATACGCCGTAAGCACATCAGCACCAACCACTTCACGAATTTAGTTGATGTGCAATCGCAATTACATGCTATCTGCCTGGATGGTAAGGCTGGCCTTTCCGCCGATTAGTGTCATAATGTTACAGAGGTTTTAGAGCACGCGCGTGCTAAGAACGAAGCAGCACTGTTCCGGTGAAACGTTTTCTGAACGATCGGGGCTCCTTAGGGCCCGTTTCAACGAAGAAATAAAAAATTCAATTTGGGAAAAAAAATAAATCAAATCCGCTTTTCATTGGTCAACACGCGCACCAGCACCAAACATTAGGATATTGGGGGGTGCTGGTGTGTGTGTTGAGGCCCATATTAACGAGTATAAAATAAATTAAATTTGGGAAAAATAAAATTCAAATTCGCTTTTCATTGGTCAACACACGCACCAGCACCCCCCAAGATCCTAATATTTGGTGCTGGTGCGTGTGTTGACCAATGAAAAGCGGATTTGATTTTTATTTTTTCCAAATTGAGTTTTATTTTTCTTCGTTAAAACGGGCCCTGGCCAATGAAAAGCGAATTAGAATTTTATTTTTCCCAGATTGAATTTATTTTATACTCGTTAGGGCCGGAATTAACGAGTATAAAATAAATTCAATTTGGAAAAAATAAGATTCAAATTCGCTTTTCATTGGTCAACACACGCACCAGCACCAAATATTATGCCCCAAGATCCTAATATTTGGTGCTGGTGCGTGTGTTGGCCAATGAAAAGCGGATTTGATTTTTTTTTTCCAAATTGATTTTTTTTCTTCTTCGTTGAAACGGGCCCTTAATTCGGGCCCTTAGGTAACCCAAAATCGCCGGACTTTTTTATCTTGTGCTTCTTGTGCTGCATCATGTTTGAGGGTATGACATTGTGCATCGGGTAGCATTTTGTTTTCCCGCCAAAATGAGTTTTTGGAAGACTTACTATTAGTATTTGTATTAGTATTAGCATAGAGCTACTAAAATGAGGAGCTCAGGAACAAAATGGCGAACCTCTACCGTCAGCATGAGTCAGCATAATGTCACTGAAGCACGTGTCGGAGCCGCGCGACCGTCCCCGCCGACCTCGAGCCCCCCAACGGGTTTGGGGTAGCATTACCGTAGGGTTAAGCTTAGAGTTAGGGTTCGAGTTCGGGCCCGGGATAGGGTTGGGGTTGGCTTCGGGCTTTTCTCGGGTCGACGTGCAATGTAGGAAAGTCGACCGAAAGGTGCTGTGTTGCGCTAGTCTACCTACTACGAGGTGGGGCGGTATAGTGTATTAGAGATATCTACGTACGAACTGTGTACCTGGTAGCATTTCCGCCCTGTCCATTTGTACGCACGTGAAACAGAGTGCAAACACCACAGAAACAGTTAATCTACTATGTTGTCAAAGGTACGTAGTAGGTATGTATATATCCATCCTACCTGTACCAAGCATACTGCTTTGGTAAACGAACGGTACGCTATGCGTTGCACGTGTGTACAGGTACTCGTACATGCTAGGGGTTACCCTGGTCCTCTCCGCCCCAATCGCGGATCGGATATTCTCGGGATTTAGAAAGTCGTCGGAACGAACTACGCAACATGTGGTATGAGGCAGGCTACTACCACGGTACGCCATCTCATGTACACAATATAAGTCGGTGATCGGCGAGTACCGTAGAATACTACAGCAGCAGCTGCGCAATCGCTGGACGCGGTGGTACACGACTACTATGATAAATGCGATACTACCCCCAACCATCAGGAGACGTGCTTTGATCGAGGTAAAACGTTTTGGCTGAAATAGTTTCTGAACGATCGGGCCCCTTAACCCTTTGCGGACTGCACACCCGTTTTGGGGACAATCCACTCTAATTTTAAGTAATTTGTCCCCAAAAAGGGACTCCAGTCTTACAAGGGTTGACCCAAAATAGTCGGAATTTAATTATTTCGTTGCAATATCTTTGACGTCGCAGTCAGGCCATGGGATTGTTCGTCGGGTACATAGCACTTCTAACCCTAACCCTAACCCAAATCAGTTTTTGGGTGAGGCGTAGAGCTCCTCAAGTGACCACCCTTAGAAGGCAGAAACAAAGCGGTGCAACCTCTATACCTGTCGCATGCGTGTCAGCTGCAGTATTCGAAATGCACGAGTATTCTGCCATTATGCGAGCTTTGGTTTGGATGGAGGCCTCCATCCAATTCGCTGCTGGTGACGCTCACCCCGGACCATCACCCTCCTGGGAGCATCGTGCTAGATGCCCGTGCGAGGGTGACAACCTGGATGCAAATTTCACAAGTGCGTGGTATCTCTGGCAACACTCATCGTTTACCGCTGTATTGCCCTACGGTATACTCACGCGGGTAAGGTGGGATGGCCCGATTTTTTACCCCTCGTCTTTCCAGCCCCTAGAATATGTTTCAGGGTATTTTCCCCCAAGCAGACTAAAGGGATGGGCAGCCATGGTACTTCTACTGCGATGTTCCAATATTTTGAATTCACCACGTAACCGCCGTGTCTTGGTTCCATGTATTGGACCTCTAGAGTACTAATAAAAACGTATTCTACCGTTATATTGTAAGTATTGGGCTGGAACCAGGTCCCCAGCCGCTGCTGGTGATATCACCCATGCATTCTGCCTGTTGATTTGGCCTTCCTGTTGATGGTGTGGTGTTTTTGGTTCATATCACTCGTCCGTCTGGTGTGTCCCTAGCCTCCATGTATCTCGCAGCCCAATGCTCTTCTGGGGTTCTACACCCAAATTTTACACCAACGGCTATATACCACACCTCAGGGCTATACTCGTGGGAAAACTGCGTGCTCGTACGAATATTTTTGGTGTGTGTTACAAAGTACTCCTATTGTTGTTATCCTTGCCATATCCGACAATGTGCAGCATGAAAGAGCTTCAACATTGATCACTCATAAGATCCCCACAACGGAAGAAAAAAAACACAGAAACAAAGAAATAAAAGTATCTGCACAAAATGTACTCCCTTCTATATACGTATATCATACCTACTCCCAGGTCCCAGGTACGATCGGCTGGTTGACAGTCCCGGCATCTGGTGTGGCCGTCTGTCTATATTTCAGTTGCCAAAATGTGATCGTTCGAGCCATTTATAGGTACGCTTGAAGTCAAAAATAGGTGATGCGTAAATTTACTAGCCGAGAATAGGTGTACCTATGATACGCACTTTGAGCCATTTGTAAGTACAATGGAGTGCGGGCCCAATATAAGGCGGGCCAGGAAGCCGTTTCCGGGGTACATTACGCAGTGTACCTATAAATGGCTCAAAGTGCGTAGGTATACCTATTTTGGCTAATGCCCTAAATATTATGTTGTCGCGTATGTTGTACAGATTGCAGGGCACCAAATAAGAAACAGGACCTCTGGGTTTTTTATTAGAGAGTGGCTGTGTTCTACGCCAACTTTATTCAGTGTAGCATTTCTATGTTCCCTTACGAGCTGGGCCAGCCGAAAAAATGTTTTTAAAGCAGATTGGCCATGCCCCGACCAATTTAACGAATTTGGACCTGGAATTTGGACACAGTGTAGATCATGTACTAGTCAACACACTTACTTGCCGCCTGCCCTTTTTTTTTTTTTTTTCCTCGAGAGAGATACGACGATCCAAAAATCGAAAAAATGCAAAAGCGATCAAAACTACTTGGGAAAAAAAAATCAAAGAGGGCAGGCGGCAGGTATTTTTGCACGCACGGTTCAAAGACGTGGTGAAAAATTCAGAGTAAAACTCTCGAAATTGGTCGGGGCATGACGGAATTACCATTTTTTCCGTAATTACTTGACTTATATATGGAATCGAGTTTTGGTCATATCTCTTGATGGGTGGCGAATTGGGCAACGAGACTTACATCGATCTTCTCCTTGTGTCTTCAGCATTGTCCCCACCAAATTTCATGTTGATCGAAAATGACATTTTTTATACGAAATTAGAATGAAAAACATGTTGTTTTCGAGTTTTCGCGGATATCTCGGCGAGATCGAGTCGAGAAAAAAATATTTATATAATTTTTTAAGATACAAAAAAACATTGCACAAGCACTGCTATGTCAGGGTTGGCGCTTCAAAATTTTGTAGCCTAATTCGCAGTGGTTCACGAGATACTACTTTAGGAAGCTTTGTAGGTTTCTTGGCTGGCCCAGCTCGTAGTTACCTGTAAATACATCCTGCCTTTCTTATTGTTCGTTTTTTTGTCAGGCATCCGCTGTGCTATTTCTTTTTATTTGTTTTTTTTTCCCATCCCATTTATTATCTTCGCACTTCTGTTCTTCTCCCTCCCTAGTCGCAACTCAGATCCGGGGTCACAAAGCAGGTTCTTCTCCCTCCCCCCCCACTACGGTTCGTGCTTTGATTTTTATCGCGCAGAATCGGTCGCCTCGATGGTCTACGTAGTGGTACCCTCGAACGCTTCTAAGAGTTGGTTTACGGAGTTCAAACCCCACGTGGGCCGGACTTTTGAGTTTATTTGCAAAATTAAATAACAAACGGTATCAACTGCTGAGAGCGCCTATTAATAGTAGCGTGGGTAGGCACAATTCGATGAGAGTCGACGAGGGGAGGAAGGGCTGAAGTCTTCTCGCGATATAAATGCAAGGCACGAACCGCAGTGGGAAGAGGGAGAGGAGCCTACTTTGTGACCCGAAATCTGAATTACGACCAGGAAGGAGAGAGAAAGGAACGGCGAAGATAATGAATGCATGGGATGGAAAAAAAAAAAGGGTTCAGCATTCCCAACGCTCGTCGATTTTCATCGAATTTTGCCAACTCACGCTCTCGCGCTTTCCGTTACGTAGTCAAGCTTTTTTTTGCCCGAACAAGTCTATATCGTATTACGAGCATGCACTCGGGGGTGCTCGAACCGACGACCTTGACTCTAACAGGGACGAGATTCACCTGTCATTCCACCGGGGACGCCGGCATCTATACTACTCGTATTACTCATATTTACAACCAATAAATAATGTATATATATAAACTAGGGCAGCGGCCAAAAACAGGTACACCTGGTCTGTTCGGGGCCAAAAACAGGTACATACTAAAATCAAGTTTAAAACGCACCCCACGAACCTGCCGTTCCTTGCAATGCAAAGTAGAGTTTTTTTCATGCTCTTCGTGCTCGCCCGGTGGCTACGTATACGAGTAGCTGCTATTAATGGTACGAGGAACGAACGCCTGCTGCTGTATTCTCCCTTCTCAACTTTTGTGACACCCCTGGTATTCCAAGTCAACCACAATCCCGAAGGGGAGCCTTCTACCTCGTATTATTTCGGCGGAGGTATGCAGGCAGATATATGTGTGTGTCGCTCGAGTGGCGTGTAGTGCGAGGTGCGAAGGGAGAAGGGGGTCTCCGCGTACGTCGGCATGTGTATAGGGGGCATAGGGTGGAACTATGAAGGGCCTCTGATTGGCTTAAAAACGACAAAAAAAAGGTGAAAGTCAAGCAGAGTAGACAAAATCAGGTATACCTGGGTTTTGAAGAGGCAAAAACCGGTACAACGAGTTTTGGACCAATGGGAACGCACGTGGAGTGCGTTTTTTACTTGGTTCTAAGTATGTACCTGATTTTGGCCGCAAAAGGACGAGGTATACCTTTTTTTGGCCGCTGCCCTATAAACTACTCACTGTAGAAATAGATAACATACGAGAGCACTCATCCCCCGTTGCACGAACGCTACGAATGGATTTGAAAAACCTACTGCTGTAGCTTCCGTTTCGGTTTCGGTGAGGAAGTCAGATACAATAACGTCGTCGAGGAGCCACGATAGAGTGCTCGTCTTCTTTATTTACAATACAGCAGTACAGGACACCTGATAAGAAACAGGAAATCTGGTCCAGGCTGGATTTCTAATTTTGGAGAGATTGCTTTCTCCACTAATTTCAACATAACGACTCCCCAATTTCTTATTTTCCTCGAAATGTCAGCCTGGCTTTCTTATTGGCCTGCTTCATGCTAGCTGTCCTGTACTGACTGTACTGCTGTACTGCTGTACCGGTCAGAGTATTACTGTACGACAAGCACGTACCAAGAAGGTGCATATGCCGGTCGCCCCGGTAGACTAGGGGTCAGCTTCAAATGCTACTGACATACTGACATTGGTGCCCGAGTTTAAATCCCACCGTGGTGAGATTTTGACTTTATTTGGGAAAAAGAAGAGAAAAAAAGGGAGCCGATCGCCCCGGTGGTCTAACAGGTAGCCACGAAGCCTGTTAGCATTGGAGGTCGGGGGTTCGAGTCTCCTCGTAACAATTCGACGCAAGTTGACGAGGGAAGAAAGTGCTGAAATCTTCTCGCGATAAAAATGCAAGGCAAGAACCGTAGTGGGGGAGGACGGAGAAGAGCCTACTTTTGTGACCCCGGCTCTGAGTTACGACTAGGAAGGAGAGAGAAAGGAAGGGCAAAGATAATAAATGGAATGGACAAAAAACAAAAAATGCTGAGAGCGCCTTCGTGGCGTGGGTAGGCGGAATCCGACGCAACTCGACGAGGGAAGAAAGTGCTGAAATCTTCTCGCGATAAAAATGCAAGGCACGTACCGTAGTGGGGAGGGGGGAGAAGAGCCTACTTTGTGACCCCGGATCTGAGTTACGACTGAAGAGGGAGAGAGAAAAGGAGGGCGAAGATAATAAATGGGATGGACAAAAAAACAAACAAACAAACAAACAAACAAATGCTTATATATACAGTACGCGGCACCAGTTAAGAATCTCTTAATTATGACCACGCTGGAATTCTTATGTAAGGCAGGGTGTGTCCTACACTGTTTTCCATACAAAATAGGTCATGTTCTTATTTTCGTCTGAAAATCCAGCCTTAAATTCTTAACTGCCGAGTTCTGAAGTGCTGTCGCGTACTGTACTCCCAACCACGTAAGAATATAGGCTTTGGGACATACTGCTGCTGTACCACCTGTAGTAGTTTCGTTCGCCACTTACTTGTGTTTTTCCTTGAGCTTTGCAGCCACAGCCAAGCTCCCGGGTTAGAGATAGTAGAAGGGGCACCTCCCTAACCTAAGTGTGTATCGTAGTGGGTAGATCCTCGTCGTGTATGTTCTTGGTCCTTGGTGTTGTTGATGGACGATTACTGCTTGTACGATTGCAGTCTTGAATGAAAAACCAAATGGAATGCATGGGAGGGGGACAAAAGGACGATGTCTATTATCACTCATGTTGTGCTCCCGCTACAGACAAGCCTCACGCGTACCTATATACGTAGGTTTTTTTCTGCTACATACATACCAGTATTAATAGTGATAGACAATAGACGATAGACGATATATTAATAGGAACGGATTGCAAGGGTTGTTCCCGGGAACATTCTCAGGTTTCGGGGAAATGAAACACATGTAAACTACGCACACACTGCTGGCCAATGATGTCGGATTACGGCTGGAGATGCTTATCCTTACGCGTTTTTCGGCAAAATGGTTTTTTTGCGTGCTTACGGGTAATTACGGTAAAAACAGGGGACGTTTAAGAAGCATCCCCGCTAGGACAAAAACGCACGTCCCACATTGTGCAGACCTTTATTTAGTTATTTTTCTCCGCAATTTATGTGAATTTTTAACCTACTTCCTCCAACTCATACGAAGAAAGTAAAGTCGATTATGTTTACACAAGCCCTTAGGCGTGTCCGATGCTTTGGCGGTGATTGTTTTCAAATATTTTTGTCATTTGTTTAGTTAAAACCATGTTGTTTTTTTTGCGCAGCCTCCTGCATGGGCCAGTGGCCGGAAAAAAGCAGTCGGCCAAAAAAAGGCCGTATTTAGCCCTTTTTCAGGAAACAGAGAAGAAAATTGAAACCATGGAAATTGGCTAAAAAAGGATGAATATCGATAAATTTGCGTTTTGTTTCCGCTTCATCACTGACATACGATACCCACGCCTCGTCTGAAAGCATGTCATCATGTGTCCGGCTATTATGTTTAAAGTGAAAACAGGCAAAACTAGTCAAAATTCGGCCGTAAACGGTACAAATTGGCCGAAATCGGCCATACTATGGTAATATTTGACCCACATATTCTTAAGAATAGAAACTCGGATTTTTTATTTTTATTTTTATGAGCATCTCTGTGACGTGATATGTTCGAATAATCTAACTACGTATATCATTGTGCGCCTTTCTGTTCAAACGTTATTGCCTGTGCCCTATAACGGACTTTACTTATGAATCGGAGAACACATTATATAGGTTCGTGCTGTAGCGCAGTCGGACTGCTGCTGTAAGCTGTAAACCTCCATCAGTCCGTCAGCATGACACCAAAACAACGGAGGCCGCCATGCTTGTGGCTTGTAGTCGTGAGTCGTGAATTTATTGAGACATACACCACCGGCTACCGGGCCCCTCATAACTACTTCGTGACTCGTGACCCACTGCCATCCTCGCAGCTGGGAAGCAAAATATGCGGACGTTTCCTAGAGATTTTGACGATTTTTGTTTATAGGGGACTGGGGGCGTAGCGTAATTTCGCGGGCCCAGTCCTATTACTTACCGCCAAAACGGCTCGCCGTAAGGACGTAATTACGTAATCCGACATCATTGCTGCTGGCTGGGGCAGGCACAACGCAAAAAAGAAAAAAAAAATTGTTCTCACCTGTTCTCTCACATAATAATAGTTAGCTGTTTCTTAAGGAAGTTCGATTTGTTTCAGTTCGATTTGTTTTTTTCAGCCCATTATTGATGTTTTTGACCGGGAACGCGGGCTAATCGGCCGTGCGCTTCTCGGGATGAGTGCGCCCAACATCTCAGAGGTATCCAACGCAAAAATCCGCTTCTCCATCGAAGCATTTTCAAGTTCTTGAGGTATGTGGCATTTCGAATAATATCCAACAAATAACATTCCAGAAGCACAAACTATTCAAAATTTCCGTAATTTCTGACTCGGAAGTACCTTCAAATTGTATTTGATGTCTATTGTTCGATTTGAGAAAAAGCTGGATATTTCAAACTGCTTCGATAGAGAAGCGGATTTTTGCGTTGGATACCTGTGGGATGGAAGGGGAATGCATTCCGAGAAGCGCACGACCCTTTCGACGGCGTTCCGGGTCAAAAACATCAATAAATGGCCGAAAAAAACAAATCGAACTGAAACAAATCGAACTTCCCTAAGAAACAGCCTTATTGTTCCATTAGCCATCTGACAAGGCGCAGTTCTTTTTAGTTATATATTTTTTGCATGTGTGTGATGTCTTTCACATTAAACCCGTTATATCTGCCCAACTACAGCATTATACACCCACCCCCAGTGTCTGTCCTGATGTATAATCCTATATAGACATACATACGTTTGTCATTTTCAGGGATTGCCCATCCCTGGCCTCTCAGAGCTCCCACCTCAACACCGCCTCCTTTCATTACTTTCCCAGCTCTCTTTGTTGTACTACCACACATACCGTAATCATGCGAAGATTCGCACCCATCGGAAGGTTGGCACCCATCGGAGAGATAGTACCGGGGTGCGATAAAAAACACAAGGTAGAAACATTTAATCGTGTTTTCGCACCCCACCACCCGGTGTGATCTCTCCGACATAAATAGAAATTTGAGGGCCACCGCAGCGGGTCTGTAGTAGGTAATATTCTCATTTTTTTCATACTCCGATGAGATATTACCAGTGCGCCACTCCTCTCAAACGTACTTTCCCAACGCATGGTAGGTGAAGTCGTTTTAGGTAGTTTTGAGTCATTTACGCAGCACCGTTACCCCAGTACGGCTCGGTGTATTTCGATTCAGCAGCGCACCCATCGGAGAGATCGCACCGGGGGTGTGCCAAAATAGAAGAACGGCATGATTTAATTGTGTTTCCGCACCCCCATCGGAGAGAACGCACCCATCGGAGAGATAGCACCGGGGTGCGATAAAAAACACAACGTAGAAACATTTAAAAACGCGATCGCACCAGGTGCGAACCTTCGCATGATTACGGTACTCACGAAGAAGGCACAAATCACACCCACCACAGCAGGCAGCGCAGCGCCGTGCTGTGAGCCGTGTTGGTGTGCTTTCTATTTCGAACATACAGCTTCAATGTTGTCCTGGAGCATGGAGCTAATGTGCATCCCGAGCATGTTTTGCATGCATGTCAAGTGCGCCGTTTCTTCGCTGTGCACCATGAACCTCTTGGCATTTTCAAGTCTGTGCTTTTGCTTGCGCTACATCGTGGGCCACTTCTGCCCCTTTCCTTGCGCGAGCGTAGCGGGCGGCGTCAGCCGCCCGCGGAGCGGAGCCCTTGTAGAGAGATCCAAATTATGTGGTCACAGACTGTGAGGCAGAGAAAAGATAAAACAAAATAAACGCAAATTAATGGGTAAAGCAAGTGAAATGCCAACGTACCGGGTACGAGAACACAACGACACGAGCCAAACCAGAAAAATAAGAACACAAATACCAGGGTTCTTTACGGTGCGGTTTTTCCTATCGGTTCGGTGCGGCTCGGTGCGGTTAACCGCACCGAACCGCACCGTAGGATTTTTTCCCTCTTGAAAACCGCACCGCACCGCACCGTAGGTTTTGCGATTTCGGAAAACCGAACCGAACCGCACCGTAGGATGCATGAAAAAAACGAACCGCACCGTAGGATTTTCTAAATCTTAAAACCGCACCGAACCGCACCGTAAGATTCCCGATTTCTGAAAACCGCACCGAACCGCACCGTAGGATTCCTGATTTCTGAAAACCGCACCGAACCGCACCGTAGGATGAATGAAAAAACCGAACCGCACCGTAGGATTTTCTAAATCTTAAAACCGCACCGAACCGCAACGTAAGATTCCCGATTTCTGAAAACCGCACCGAACCGCACCGTAGGATTCCTGGAAAAAACGAACCGCACCGTAGGATTCACAATATCGTATAACCGCACCGAACCGCCCCGTACTATTTCTGCTTTCTAAAAACCGCACCGAACCGGACCGTAAGATTTTCGAAAAAAATAAACCGCACCGTGCACGGACGGTTAACCGTAGAGAACCCTGAAAAATACAGTAGTACTCGTACATAAAACAAAACGATTTATAAAATGAAGCAGAACACAAATGACGCAAGGAGACAGAAGCGCTCCTATTACTACAGTAGTAATGGAAGAAGAGCATACGCGTGACATAAAAGGAACAAATACCTGCTGCACGGGTGAGGCAACACGAAGAAGAGGAAGACACCGGCATAGGACGGCGGGGGGGGAAGGAAACAAAGATAGGGAGAAAAACAAGGCAAAAAGCAAGAAAGAAGACACAAGAAGAGAGAAAAGAGAAAAAAAACGTTTGTAAGGCGATGATAGTAACATGAGTTTCCGTCTCTGCTACGAAACCGACACGGGGACCATGCCACACCATCTGCCATCTCCTTCCTACTTCCTTCAACAATAGCGGTGTCAAGAGTCGGTACTTTTTTGCGATTGCCCTTCATTAGCAGCCGGCGTCCACACATATAATTCCCACGATGTTCCGCGGTTCCTCGCGGGGAACCCCACGGATGACCGTGGGAACGACAGGAACCCCTACAGTAGGGGATCGCGGTAATTCTGTACAATTCCCACTGTGCTCCGTGGGTTGCCGCGGGAAACCCCACCGACGCCCGTGGGAATGGCCAGAACCCATGGTAACTATATACCCCAAAATGCAAATAGTGAAGTTCGAGTACGATCCTATACAAGGTTTCTCTGGTTTACGCCGCCCCCTCAAGCGGTTGTTCAACAATTGGTAACGAAAAAAACAAACGTCGTAAAAACTGTCCCACGGTTTCTATCGGGAATCCCCATGGATGCTCATAGAAACGACAGGAACCCATAGGAGCCTACGGTAACTTTATACAACTCCCAATATGTTCCGTGGTTTCCTGTGGGAAACCCCACGGATGCCCGTGGGAACGGCGGGAACCCATAGGAGTCCACGCTAAATACAAACAAATTTCCCACGGTGTTCCACGGTTTGTATCGGGAATACCCGCAGACTCCCGTAGAGATGCCGGGCACCCATAGAAGCCCACGGCAATAATATATATGTATATAACTCTCACGGTGTTCCACGGTTTCCCGCGGGAATCCCCGAGGATCCCCGTGGGAAAAGGGAGAGAACCCGTAGAAAACAGCGATTTAAGAGCACATTCCCACGCGAACCCGTGGCAACCTAGACAATTCCCACGGGAGCTCGCGGAAACCCACGAGACCCCGTGTTCAAGAGGGAATTACCAAGAAAGCCCGCGGTGACCCAAGGCAAACCCGTGGTTCACCGCGGGCTTTACATGAGAACCCGCGGTTAAATAGGAACTTATCACGGGAACCCGCGGGGGTGTACGGTAAACCATTACAAGATCCGGAAATCATAGGAGGACCTGCGGGAAACAACTGTTTTAAAGCGGGGTACCCACAATTTACTATGGAGTTTCCACGAGAACCCGCCGTTGAAGAGAGAATTACCTCCCGAACCCACGGCGACCCATCCGTGAACCGGTTAAAGCGGAAGTTTCCTTTAGGAACCCGCGGTGATCGGAATAACTCCAACTGGAACCACAGCGGTTAAAGAGGGTATTCTCGCGGAAACCGTTGGCGACTCATGGGAAAACGGGATTCTGCATCGGTTTTCCACAGGATCCCATGTTTAAGGCGGCTATTCCCACCGGAACTCGCGGTGACGAACGAAAACCTGCAGTTAAAGAGGGATTTACCACGGGAATCCGCGGGGGAGCAACAAAACACCTTGGACGAGATACCGGAATTGCCACGCGGCTTTTGATCGCATGCAGCATCCTGCGGCTACGACGAAGTGGCGTCCTCGACAAGTTCGAAATACGTTGCAGATTGTGCAAGTACCATTGATACGTAGAGTCCCTTGGGTATCCGTGGAAAGTCCCGCGGGATTTCCCGTGGGGTACCAAGTGAAATATACCGAGAATTCCCGTGAGGCTCCGCGGGATACTTTTTTTTTATCCGTGGGATTCCGCGGTATCGCACAGGATTGCCATGGGATCCTGCGATTACTCGCGGGAACCCGCAGGATCACACGGGTTGATATTTAAAGCCCGCGGGACACTGTGGGTTCCCCTAGGACTCCCACGGGTTCTCGCGGAGTGATCCACGGGGCACAATGGTATACAGCGGCTTCCCGTGGGGACTTCCCGGTGGGTACCCGGGGGGAAACACACCATAATGTACATCACCCGGTGCGCCAGACAGCAGTCGTTGACAGCCAGAAACGAGTCGCGCGGTGTTTTCATCCATTCGAAGTTGCCACCCAGCAACGCAGAAAAACTCGCAACATGTGGAAGATTGAACGAAGGAAATCTGGAGTTTGCGGAGAGGTACTGAATCGTTCGCGTGATTGACAGGGGATGGGGAATAGGGTCCTCATGTTGGGAGGTTGGAGTGAGTGGTTGCACTGGAAGTGCAGAGGAGGCTGGGAAGGGTTGAGATAGAAAGGAAGAGTACCAACTAGTACGGGGCTGTATTCGTGGGTGTGGGCGAGCAGGGGTCTCGCGGTTCGGCGAGTTAAAACAAGAAATCGGGCGTGTTTTATATGTTCTACGTATAGACTAGCAGAATATTCTCGGAAGAATGAGAGAATGTGAGTTTTGTACGACGTAAGAAATTTGGCCAATCAGATGAATGCAGAAATACATTATAGTATGAATCGTAGCCCGTGATATACACCTGGTCCAGTTCGTAGTTGTGACCTGCACGTGATAGCGCAGTGAGGCAGAGTCAGAGCTACGGGTCCAAGGTGTGATACAGACTAGTTTTGAGTTCCCAGTATGTCCGAGGAGAGCAAGTCGCCGGAGGCTGAGGTTATTCGGGTTGCTGCTGCGCACGACGTTCAGGCGGCTTTGGCTGCTGCGCAAACCCGGGCAGAAGAAAATGCGCATGCTGCTGTATCTGCAGTGCAAGCGCAAGTGGACGCACGCCGTGTTGAGGATGCAAATGCGGCCGAGGCTTGACAGGCAACAGCCGAGGCCGAGGCTCGACAGGCCACGGCTACTGCTACTGCTGCTGCTGCTGCTGCTGCTGTTGCTGCGGCCGCTGTTTCGCCGCCGCTACCGGCGGCCGCGGGGGAAGCTGCAACACCTGCTGAGATCCTGCATTGGCAAAACCAGGCTGCCTCCGAGTTCTCCCGCATCGACAGCGAGGTACTCAACATGCAACCCGTGTTGGATAACGTGCTGGTATCTATGGGTGGCATTCGGGACGCGGTTGCTGGCGGTGCGACGAAGACCGCTCACGTCAAGGTCCTCCTCCAGCAGCTGATGGAAAACTTCGGCGACCGCGAGCCGGCCTCGGGGGAAGGTGGGGACGCGAGAGAGCGTCACGTCCAAAAGTCCCAGCTCACGGACGACACCGCCTTATGGAAGAAGATGCCTTCCAGGAAGCATTGGGTGCTCAGGGGGCGCCTGCCCCCGAATATCGGCGAGTCGGCAGCAGATCTTCAGTCGTTTGTGGGCGAGGCCGTCAAGGTCACGGCGGTAGTGGCCGCTCAGCTCCGCGCGATCAGTGATTTTGACGTGGCCGCGTATGGGCCTCGTGCAGAAGGGGCGGCCGACCATCTGCTCATGGTCGCTGACCGTCTTGACTTCTTGCGCCAGGCTCTTATGTCGGTGCTTACCGTTGGAATCTCGGATGTCATCGCCGGCGACCGTGCTTGCATTTCCCGGCTAGCACCCATCGACGCATCGTTGGCGTCTACTGCGGCCGACCTGCGCCGCCACATACTCAACAACATCATCTTGCTCTCCGGGTCCGCGGCGAGGGCCGTTATGAGCGAAATGGTGAACGATGACCTTCACCTGTGGGTTAACGACCTCATGAGGTTCGCCCAGCAAGTTCGTCCAGCGACCGTGCCTCCTGCGTCTAACGCCGTGTTCGACGCGCCGCCTGTGCCTGCGTTCTCTCGTACACGCGCCTTCTGCACGAACGGGGGCGACGTTCTCAAGCTTGTGGAAGGTATGCACGTCCCGCGAGACAGCCGGGACGGGGCATCCAAGCGGAACCACAGCCCCAGCCCCGCCACGGCCAGGACGGGTACAGCAAGGAAGAAGAGCTCCGCCCTGTGCCGGCTGAATCTGACGGGAAAATGCCATTTTTCCAACTGCAAGTTCGTGCACGCTTCTCCCTCCGTCGACTCCACCTCTCCTGTCGCTCTCCGCGACGGGGATAGCTCGGCGCGGCGCCGGCTTGGGGGTCGCGGGGCAGATCCGCGGCGCAGGCTGGTGGGTCGCGGGCCATGGTTCTGCGCCAGGACGGTGGTCGCGGCGGGGCCGGAAGTGGGGGCGGCGCTGGTTCAGGATGAGGACACGGGCCCTTCCTGTCGGTTGGGCCAACACCGGGGGGGGCGGCTGCTGTGCAGGCCGTTAGGGCGGCGGCTGCGCTGGCCGTTGGTGGAGCAGCTACGACGCCGGACGCCAGCGGTGGGGCGGGGGATCGGCCGGCCGCCCGCGGTGGAGCTGGGGGGTTGCGTGGGCGTGCGTTAGGAGCTCTGGTTGGCGATGGCGGCGTTGGGCGCGATCGCATTGCTGTGGCTCCGGGTTCGATCTCCTTCGGGCAGAAAGGTACGGGGGTTGGTGTGCGTGTGAGTTGTTTGCCTGTTGACACGGTGTACGTGAGAAGTGCGGTCGAAGACGTGCGTTCGGGTGATTTGCGACTCAATGCGGTAGCTGAGTGGCTTGCCGCGCGGGAGGTTGTGGTGCAGGCAGTGTCCGCGCGGGGTTCAGCGAGCCTCGATCGTGTTGCTTCAATAAGTTAATCACTCCTGCGTCAATGCCAGGGTAGTGTTGCTCCACGATCGGCTCCTCGTCGTTTTCTCCGCATATTCACGTTGACACCGTACAGCACTGGTTCGGTGACATCAAGAAATTCCCCTCTATTTCTTTATTTATTCGCGTGTTGGCGCCGGGCGCGCCGGTGGGTGTTGCGCAAGGGGGAGATTTGATCACAGAATTAGCATATGGCAACCACTCCGATGTCTCGACGCATGCTTCCGATATTCACCAAAAGATTTGCGCGGACGTTATACACGGACGTGCTCTGGTTTTTTATTTGCGATTCGCCGCCCGAGATTGCGGGTCTTCGCATTTCACCGATGAGCGTCGTTCTCGAGCCCAAATTTAGGATTACTCACGATCTTACGTTTGCGCGGGCGGGCGACCGGACCAGCGTTAACGGAGACACCGTCTTTGATTCTGCACCACCGTGCGAGCTCGGTCACGTGCTCCGTGAATTTTTTACGCGTGCCGTTTTTGCGACAGAAGCACGGTAGCCGCGCTCGAACTCTCCTGTGCCGCGTGGACGTCAAAGATGCTTTCCGGCAGGTTCCGATTGACCCGGCAGGCGCGCCGACTTTTGGATACGTGTTCGGTGATCATATTATCGTGGATTCGCGATTGCAGTTTGATTGGCGTAACAGCCCTGGGTTTTGGGGGCTGATGGCATCTGCGGTAGAACATGCTCACACCCACTCTACGTTTCAGGACGCACACGTGTCCCAACAAGGGGCCGCCGCCGTGGCGCTCCTCGAACTTTCCCCGCCGCGTGGGGTTGGTGTCGTTGCTATCCCGGTTGACTGTGGGTCCGTCCCTGGTTCAGGGGGTACCACGGGGAGCAATTTGTTTGTGAAGTACTACGTAGACGATGGCATTCTCGTCGAGGTTCAATGGTGGCCGGACGGCCGCCGTTGTTTGCGCGCTGTAGAGTCGTTGGCGTCGGACCGTTTTCGCTTGTTGGGCGGACGTGGTGTCTCCGATCCACCCCTCTTGTCAGCAAAACAAAACACTAACTGGGACACACAGCTCGAGGTGTTGTTGTTGTTGTTGTTGTTGTTGTCTTCACATTAAAAACCGTTCCGGTCTCTCTATCCAGTACCTCCATGTGTCCGTACTATTCCAACACTTGACACGGTCGATTCCCGTGGTCACAGGCTAACTTACCCAAAAAAGGTATACTGAAATAAAAGTGGAACCCGAAGGGTCCGCAAAGCGATCAAAGCCAGTCAAAAACAGATAGTCTGGAGCCCTCCGCTCCCCTCTACACGCTATGTGAAGGTAAAAAATAAAAATGGAAAAGTCAACATCACCAATCGGGGGTACACGCCCCCCTGATTCTATCTTGGTGCCCCTATAATGCCGGGGTGTTCCGTGCCGGGTTCACACCGGTCAGGCAAACAAATCGAGTCCTCCACCCCGATTATAAACGCAGACATGATACGGGGGAAGGGAACTATTGTCCCGTGTGATTGATGTACCCCCGGCCTGCGAGCAGTGTAACTGCAAAAGGTCAAAAGCAACGAAGGGAAAAAGACGAAGACAAAGACAAAGAGACAAGTCAAAAGTACAAGCAAACACTCACACAGACAAGACCGCAGAGACAACACATTGACACGTCATCCCGAGGTTTGGGTTGGATTATTGACACTGAGGCGCTTACGGTCACATTGCCGTCCCATACGCGTCTCAAGCTGCGCACCGTACTTGTGGAGTGGCCCCCGTCTCGTACATCTGCTTCCGCGAAGCAGGTTTCGCAGCTGGTGGGTTTTCTCCTGCATGTTTCATTTGCTGTGCGTCCGGGGGGATTCTTTGTGAACCGCTTTTTGGCTTCGATCGGTATGCCGCTTATTGCCGCCGGAGCTGACTTTGCTGGTCGTATGGCCAACCCTGGGCGACGTCTCGCCCTGGAACCCGAGTTCCACGCGGACCTCGAGTTTTGGCGGTAGTTCGTCGGGGAAGGATTGGACGCGCGTGGAGGGACCTTGTCGGCTCCGATGTATAATTTGCTTGAGCGCAACCCTCGACGTACTTTGTTTTCGGGCGCATCCAAAACCGCTGTCGGGAGGTTTTGCCTTGAGACTGGTGTATATTGGCGATACGAGCTTGACGCCGGGGAACGATCTCGATTCTGCGGATCGAGTAAGTAAGTCCGTTGCAGACGAGAACGATATATCAATTAACGTTCTCGAACTGCTTGGCATGGTCGTCTCTGCTTGGGTCCTTGTGTCTCCGTGCGCCGAACGCCCTTCCGCGATGGGGGACTGTGCGCTGTCGCGCGGCGACAATGAAGCAGCTATACAGTGGGTGCGGCGTTGTCGAGGAGGAAAGGAGCCGAGATCGGGCGCGCTGATGCGCCTCCTTGGTGTGCTTGAATAGTCCTCTGGTTGGCACTTTGACTCTAAACACGTGCGTGGATTATTAAACGTGGCCGCTGGTGGTATCTCTCGCTGGGATCGCGCTTCCGTCCTCGTTAATTTGCATGACGTTCGCCACGACATTTCATGGCAGGAGCAGCACCTGGGGGGCGCGGGAACATCCCTATGTACTTCGGTGTTGGCCTCGAACTCATGCGAAACGCCATTGAGCCCTCGTCTGAACGCACTTATCAGGGGCATTTTGGCGCATGGGTAGACTTTCGGGTACGTTGTGGCATGTCTGAATTCCTCGAGCGTTGCAGAGACGGCATGACCAACGTATGGCATTTGTTCGAGTACGTAGCGTACGCATTTGCGACCAAGAAATTGCGGTCGGACTCTATCGAGAGCCATTTGTCAGCAATCAAGTTTTTCCATCGTATCTCGCGAGGGTTCGAGCTTGACACCACTCATCCCGTCCTGGTTAACGCCCCTAAAGGAGCAGCTCGTTCGCACGCCGACGCCGGCAACCAAGCTACCGTGCGTCGGCCCGTTTCGTGGAAGATGTTGATTGCAGGCGAGAAGCTGATTTCCACGGAGCAGACCGGGGGTCGTGTTTTGTGGCTTGCCCTGTGTGCTTCGTTCTGTTCCTTGACTCGCGCGTCCAAAATGTTTGCGGAAACCCAATCACGTGTTCACGAGACTTATTGTTTACGGCGGGCTGATGAAGCGTTCTTTCGCGGAAAGTTTCAGCTGACTGCGGCGCAGTGGTCGACTGCGGACCGAGTTGAAGTTAGGATTCGTGGGTCAAAGGGGGACCAATTGCGGAAAGGGGCGGTTCTGACGCGTGTACGTGGGGGTCAGGCGAGGCGTGTGGGCGAGGGTGGTGGGGCTGTCGATCTCATGATCGAATTGATGTCTTGTTATCTGTTCCTTCCCTCGTCGGCCCCATTGGTTGCGTTTGGCGTTGGTAATGGCAGATGGTCCATATGGACACAGCAGCAAGCGACAACAGCTTTGCGGAAAGTGGTTGCGTTGGCGGGAGTGCGTGCGAAGGAGTACGCCCTGCACTCCCTGAGGATTGGAGGCGCGACGCACTTGTCGGCGGGGGGTGCGACATCAGAGGTGTTGCAGCGTGAAGGACGATGGGCGTCCGGTGCGTATAATGCGTATGTTCGCAGTCACGAAGAGGACGCTAGTTGGGTAGCAGAGGTTATGGCCCAGTAAGGAATTAGTGGTGGGATTCAGCCGGGGCAGAACACAGAGTGGGGGCAAGTTAACCCACCTTTAGATCTGAATAGGCAGACTTGAAAGTACGAAGAAATGTGTTATCACATGCGTTCCCTATTATATGGCAAGTAGGGGGGGGGGGGCGTAAGAGGGCATTCGTAAATCGGGTAAACTCCCATATTGTGATGGAGGCTGGCGGCAAGAGTTAAATGTCGCCAGTTGGGTTGGGAGTTGACTCGAGTATACGGATGTTAGCGTGGGCTTGCCGTTGGAGCAGCACCGGGGGCCTTTCCCTCTCCACCCCCCTTCTCCGGGTGGGGGGTAGCGCATTAATATAATACAACTTCGAAAGAAAAGTGCAAAGCAGAATATTCTCGGAAGAATGAGAGAATGTGAGTTTTGTACGTACGTAAGACGTTTAGCCAATCAGATAAATGCAGAAATACATGGTAGCATGAATCGTAGCCCGTGATATACACCTGGTCCAGTTCGTAGTTGTGACCTGCACGTGATAGCGCAGTGCAGCAGAGTCAGAGCTACGGGTCCAAGGTGTGATACAAACTAGTTTTGAGTTCCAAAAGTGTGGATATGATGCACAGCACTTGTTAATAATAATTCCAGATTCATGAACAAAATAAACGGAAATTATGTATTTCACCCGCCAGAAGCTATGATACTACAGTTAATCACCGATCAAAAAGTAGAGTTAACGAAATGTTTGCTGGTTTCCTCGCAGATTGTGTGAACTACTGTAGTACCAAACTGATGTGTCCAAGAAACCTGCGTACCAGGAAGATTCGATCCCGTGGGAGGTAGAATATTATTGGGTTCAAACTACTTCAAAAGCGGGCTTAAATCGTTGTACATTTCGACTAATCTCTGAAACCGAGAACATATTATGGAGTGTGTTTTGGCAAATTAAATACAGTATACAGTAGTGCTCTACTTCCAGAGGCGTTTCTATGTTGTAGCTAAACGCCTACGTACACCTACTCGGTAACAGATACCTGAGGGCTCCACCTCCGTGGTGCTGCATGTGCCATGTTATTGCCTTTGGGCTACTTGGTGCAATACCCTGTGGAGCTTTCATAGCGGCACAGATCAGCAACAGCCAACCGTAGAAGAAGTAATCGCGGACCAAAACCTAACGAACCTCTCCTTTGTAGCATTCTCCGTCTGTGCTCGAAGTCGTTCGCACTTCTCCATCTGCTCGCCGTACTCTGTTTACTCGTTGGACATACTACACTTACACAGAATGTGCATAACTATGCACGCGTCCTGATTAATGAAGCCATCTAACGGAGGAAGAACAAAAAATAGCGACGTAAAATCAACTACGTACTGTATATATGTACGTACTGTACCACAAGGTAACTGATAATTTCCCGGATTTCCCAGGATCTCCCGCAATAAAAACACCACCACCAGATTCTGAAACAGAAAGCAACTCCCCGGGACAAAACAAAACAGGGTCCACAAGAGAATACAAGGAGGATATCTAATAAACCTGAGCCCTGAAACTACAGTACTACGAGTGCATATTGGGTATCCAATGCACCTGTGTATGCGTACATACCACACGTGATGTCAACGATTGTCATATATCTGGTATAATAATAGCGTCATACCCAAGTCATACCCCAGTATTTGTGTAACCGTCGTTTACTATTGGCCAACTGTTCGATTTTTGGTGTGATGTGACGATGTAAAAAGCTATTGGTAGTACATGACGACAATGAAAAATTTGAAACAAAACAAGCGTCCATCAAGCGAAGCGGATACTGTTTACTACTTGGCACGAGTAAACCCTTCGCACGCCCTCAACCTGTAGGCGATGTTTGGCAACTGAGCCTGCCAGTCTCCACACAGCCAGCACTTATTTATGCCTGTATCTTGTTGTTGGTGGTGCTGCTGCTGAATATACTTTCTTGGAGCAGGAGAAGAAGTTCGACACGGCGGGCCTGAGCGACTCAACACGAAGAGTATTAGGTATGAAACTCAGCAGTTGGTATGATGCTTACTGTCGTTGATGTCACAATAACTCGTCGACAAAATTGAGACTGTGGTATAGGAGGACGGGCAGGCTCCAAAAAGCTCTGGAGTGGAAGAGTATATCTCAGGCCAAAAAAAAGAGTAAAAACAAGGGCAGCGGCCAAAAACAGGTATACCTCGTCCATTTGCGGCCAAAATCAGGTACATACATAAAACCAAGTAAAAAACGCACTCCACGTGCGCTGCCATTGGTCCAAAACTCGTTGTACCGGTTTTTGCCTCTTCAAAACCCAGGTATACCTGATTTTGTCTACTCTGCTTGACTTTCACCTTTTTTTTGTCGTTTTTAAGCCAATCAGAGGCTCTTCATAGTTCCACCCTATGCCCCCTATACAAATGCCGATGTACGCAGAGACCCCCTTCTCCCTTCGCACCTCGCACTACACGCCACTCGAGCGACACACACACATATCTGCCTGCACACCTCCGCCGAAATAATACGAGATAGAAGGACCCCCTTCGGGATTGTGGTTGACTTGGAATACCAGGGGTGTCGCAAAAGTTGAGAAGGGAGAATACAGCAGCAGGCGTTCGTTCCTCGTACTATTAATATTAATAGCAGTTACTCGTACGTAGCCACCGGGCGAGCACGAAGAGCATGAAAAAACTCTACTTTGCATTGCAAGGAACGGCAGGTTCGTGGGGTGCGTTTTAAACTTGATTTTAGTATGTACCTGTTTTTGGCCCCGAACGGACCAGGTGTACCTGTTTTTGGCCGCTGCCCTAAAAACAAGCCCGTGCTGTACGTACTCGTACTCGTAGTATAACTGAAGCGAACCATTCACCTGTACTACGCCGCCGCGAACGCCCACGCAGGCACAACTGATGTGTTCAACGAAGGGGGTGCAATCCCTACGAATTGCTTCTTGGGTTCCCCACTCGAGGAGCTTCATCCAAACTCACCGGAACCTGACCCTGACTGTTATGGAATATTTAGGTTTACGCCGGGGGACTAAATCCCTCGTTTACTCGTAGGTACAAAGCGAACACTATTATTGTGCTATCGTATTACCTGGTGTATAAATAGGATCCCCGGTTAGCTCCTTTATCTGAGGAGCCCTGTCAATCAGAAAATAACTCGACCGAAAAGTGCCACCACGCGTTCTATATGCGGTGCTTGTATCCAGTTTAACACGCATGATGACACACCCTGCAGCTCGAGTTGACGAGTCGGTTTAATGAAGAGAACAAGAGGGGTACACACAACCATGCTGCGTGAACGATCTTGTCGAAACCAAAACCAAGGATGTGTTTACAAAAAAACCTCGATGTGGAGGAAAACAACTTGTAAATTCGTCAGACTGGGGGTGTGTGTTGCCTCGTTTAGCGTTCTACGGTCGAATGGGCAGAATGGTGATATTTTGTAGCAGGAAGCTTTTATGCCAAGGCGATGCTGGAAACGTACGACACGCCTAATCCACGCCCAACGAAAACGTTCCCCACGACCGCTCGTGCTAAAAAATTAACTGAACCTCGTACGGACGCGTTCCACAGCGAGTAGAGTTGCAGCCTACTTTTCTCGAAGCTCCTGAATTGAGGAGCTTTGTACCTCGCACAAAAACTGATTACGTACGTATGATTCGAAACAAGAACTTGATCCGATGAACAACCCCGTGGCCTACTCGTACTGCTGTGGGTATTATCACGAATTAAACCATACCAGCTCGTACTCGATACTCGTACTGGAAAATTAATGAGTATCGAACGTGAATATCTTATTACTGTAGTAAGGGTGTGGGTGGGTGAAATGACTTGTAGTCCATTAACAAATACATGATGAGCCACACACAGCAGTGTGAATAAATCACACCCTGGGTAATTTCTATTTCAATAGTCTACTATGTTTGTTGTATCCTTGTCATCGGACATTGTGTGGCATGAAAGAGCTTCAGCGTTGACCACTCAGAAGCACCCCACTCCGAAAAAAGAAAACCGCGGAACCTACTCGTATTGTGTGTACACTTTATTGTGGAGGTTGTGTGTTAATGGCAGTTGTCCGGGCAGTTGGATTGGTAGACTGTCGATGAATTGAAACTTTCTGGACAACTGATGTAGAAGGTGGTTTGCTGTATTTCAATCGTCCGGAATTTCTTTCGGAGTGATGATTTTGGAAACTGTCTATTAATTGGAATCGTCTAGGCAATTAGTTTCGGCGGTTGTCCATTCATTGTAATTGTCCAAACCATTGATTGATTACGGAGACTGCCTATAAATTGGAATTGTCTTGAGAGTTTATTCCGAGCACTTTCAATCAATAATGCTTGTCGAGACAATAGGACCAGGTGGGTGTCAATTAATAAAAGTTGTCCAGACTAGAGAGCTCGGTGCGTTTTGATTCACTGTCACTATTGACCGCAGCAGACAGCCAATTACAGTAGGAAACTATGAATAGACAAATTAATTGGACTACGAGGTATATACGACGTACTTCGTATTGTTTTGTTTAGATAGCATTGTCTAATCAATGAAATAACATTAGAAAAAGTACGTCAGCTATGAGTTCGACTGATTGAATAGCTGACACCCAAGTTTGCGAGCTGCGTAGAGTGTTTGTTATATATACCATTTGAAGTTAAGAGACAATAGTGTCAAAGCCTTCAATAACTCGATATTGCGTAGCTGCTCAGTCAAGGATGTTGGTCAGTCAGAAACGCTTAGATCAAGATGCGCTACGACCCACGCGCATCGGCAGGAGAAATTATAGGTATGTCAGCGGCCATAAACGGGCACTGGTACGGTACACCTGGTCAACCTGGAAACAAAACCAGGCACTACTGTCTGTGTACACACGTAAACGGAACATGCCCCGAGCATTCTGGTTGGTTCAAAACACATCGTGCCTGTTTCTTATAATCCACAGCCTCCCAGGTTAATATAAACCGGGTCTACTCCGTTTTGCTTTCAACTGTTGCTGTGAACTCCTACCAACCAATCGAAATCCATGCGCGGTTCCCCAACACAACCACGCCAGAGCTTGAGCGGTGTACGTGGGAGACGGGGAGATGCACGACACACACACAATATATATATATATCACCACGTACAGAGTGGAAGATTAAGGTTGCCCAGGTGCCGGCGGCCCAAAATATTGTCTTTGTTTTTCATGAAAGTACAGGGAAGTTTCCATGGGTGTGCTGTAGTTGGAAGTAGATGGATGCTTCCATGGAAGTACAGTAGGTAGATGACACTATTAATAGACAAAGTAGATGGCAGTAGATATACGTAGGTGGGCGCTTGCATGAACGGGGATGGGAGTAAGTGCTGTAGATGGAAGTAGATGGAAATAACACTGTAGATGGAAGTAGATGAAAGTGCTGTAGAGAGAAGTCCCCATTGGTGGTGGGAGTAGAAGCTTCCATTGCTTCCATCAACGGAAGCTTCCACGACCATATTCGGCGGAAGCTCCCGAGAGCTCGAGAGAGCTTCCATATATCCCGATAGTCTTCCGCCGACTTATTCCCCTTTCCACGAGTGCCATCAACTTTTACTAGCTCCCATAGGAGCCTACTGCCTTACATCTGCTTCCGCGAGCTTCCATATATATATCAATCGATGACCATCAAACTTCCCCCGTCTTTTATTAATCACGTAGCTTTAATACGAGTCCGCCGACCTCCGTTTTCTTCCTCGAGCTCCCATCCCATTGAACCGACTTCCACCGACTTCCATCAACCTCCAGACATTTCCTCCTTCGCCTCCGCCAACTTCCATCTCCGCCTACCGACTTATATTTGGTGTGGCGTATTCCCGTTAACTTGTACCAGGTATGTATATTCATCAGAGATTCCACCTCCATGTATTCCCACCAATGCCCGTCTTCTTGTACTAGCTTCCCTATATTTTAAAAAATTAAGCTTCCCTATATGTATTACATGGCTTCCACCGACTTGCATATATTTCTCTGCTACAGCAGTAGCTCCGTCCATACTCACGAACTTCCGAGTGTTTCCTTCGTAGCCTGCACCGACATTCATCTACAGCAAAGCGCTTCCATTATCACTACCGCAGCTTCCACACCCTCTTTTGAAAGCTAAACTGTAGTCATGTTATTTCAAGACATTTTCCCGCACCCCCTCAGTTGCTGACACGGGTATGAAAACCAAACACACCACTGCATGTATTACCATCATGCTACGCGTAACCGCTGCTTTTGTTGCGATACAATACGCTATAGTAACCGTTGTTGCGATACAGTACGTTATGATGGGCACAGTGACATGAACAATCATAGTCGGGGGGGGGGGGGGGGG
>MEHQ01001895.1:139249-175682 GCA_008828725.1 Saccharina japonica
GGGGGGGGGTGCTTCACATAGCCTCCACCTTTTGACGCCTGCTACGGTGGTAGAGGTGCATCGTATTTCTGCCTTATAAGGGTGGTGACTTGAGGAGCTCTACACCTCACCCAAAACAGAGTTTTGAGGGAAATAAAAGTGCTATATACCCGATGGACAATCCCATGGGCTCAAGTATGCAATGACAAATATTGCAACACAAGAATGACACCATTCCGACCATTTTGGATTAAGGAGGCTTTACTACTATTATAGGTCATTCAGAAAACGTTTCCGCCAAAAAAAGGTATACCTCTATACCTCTATCGTAGCACGCGTTTTGTTCCGTGTATTCCCGTGCACTCCTATGGATTTGCCCCACGGTCTCCACCGACTTCGATCAGTTATGGTGTTGTGTCCCTCGTAGGTGAAAACTAGTTAATGTCTTTGTTTGTATACATCGCTGTCGAACGTGTCCCTTGCTGGCCCACGTGCCTATACCGTGAGTCGTCAAGGAGGAGTAGTAGATAGTGTACTCGTATCGCCAAACACCCAAATATACACACAAGTAGAGCCAGTACCTGTCGTCAAAGGCCCATCATATAAACCACACACAGGACGTAAGCCGCACCAGGGTTGTCACCGGCTGCACCCCTCACATGTATACGAGCAGTATCATTCTGTCAAAGCCCGGGTCATATCCTTATCATCATCGACTGTCCCTACGAGGAACAGCTTCACGCGAGGCATGCATCATCTCAGACCATAATGCCTCGCCACACCATATAAAACCCCAATCTCCGTAGACCAGTGTGAAACCCCCACATATAGGGAAACCAGTATCGAGCAACCGCATACCACAAACAGCCCCCCTATTATGTGCGCGATACGATAGGTCCCGAATAACTTATTACCAATTGCCAGGTAAACGGCAAGTCCCAAGTCCCATAATAAATAATTGCCAAAGTAAAACAGCAACCCCAAATTCCATCCTTCATCATTGCCAAGGTAAAACGGCAATCCCAAACTCCATCCTCAAGAATTGCCAACGTCAAACGGCAATCCTGATACCAAATATCTCAATGTCGATTCCAGTATATATCTCCTAAAATATAGCGAGACGGTAACTACGGGAAGGGGAAAATGCAACAAACGTGAGTATGCTGGTAAAACCTTCAAACAAAATCACTAACACCGTCTTCACATAGATACCGTACGCCCGATAACATCGGCCCCCCTGCTGTGTACTCTGTAAGAGCACAACAACAGAGCATCTCTGATATAAAACACCTCAAATCATATCATAGCAGCCCCCCTGCTTGACACTCCCCTCGGAAGTATACAAGAAGACAACAATCCGCATCTGAATCCAAAAGTACTATATGTATCAGAAATTGGTTCCCCTGTACGTTGTGCGCAATTAACCAATAGCCAAAGCGTACGGCACGATTCATCAAGACCATCGGCATACTCTATTGGCGTATTAACCTTATTCAACGTATGGGTACCTCCCAACACTTTCTCCATTTCCTTACTCCTGAAGTTGCACGTTAATTCTTCAAGTACTTTTCAAAAACATTCCATGCACATAGAAAACTCCTACTATTATCCCCCAAAACCAAACGCCCCAAAACCCCCAGAAAAACAAACAAAAAAACCAGTGGATGAAATTACAACAAGTTCATCACAGAGTCACGGTCAAGCGAAACGCATCAGGTTTGATGAGAAAGTCGGCATGCTGCTCTGCCGCCCGTACGTGTTAATCTCAAAACTACCCGTTAGACACATGCTCCGGACATGTACGTCCTATAATCAAACCATACACAGACACCAGCGCGCATAACTGCTCCACCAGAGACAGACCTCCGGTCATTAGCCTTGCGTGCATAGTCCGCATCCACGTATGATATAACCCCAAACTGGACTCCACTCTCTGCGATGGAAAGTCTTCGTCGTGTTACCGAGTACAACTACTATCTCCCCCCTGCTCGGAAGACGACAAAATATCCATCGCATGGTTAATAGTAAAATCCTGCGACATCAGTGTGACTCAAAAACCCCTCAATCATAAAATCAAAACCAAACTCAAGTCCAAACCCACAAACCAGAAACATCAGCGATCTATATCAAATCAGCGCCGCAGACAACGAAACAAACAGAACGTCGTTGTCGTTGTATGCATTCACTCACGACAAGACTGCTCGGTCCAGCGTTATTATTCAACTATCCTCCTACCAAAAACAAGCATTTAGGCCCTCGATATACCAGGTAAAGCATCGTCTCTCAATCATACCCCAGGTCATGATAAATGGACTGCCATAACCGAGATACGTGACAATGTACAGCTGTTAATGCTGTTATTTATAGTATTCTGACATCGTACTTCAGAGGTCATAGTACGCAATTCAGAATGCCAAATATCAGATACCAGTATACCAGGTACATCTCACTATACTCGTATATCCAATGCAAGCATTTTACAATCCAAGCGTCATAAATATTTCGGCTCGTCAATTCCTACTGAAACACAACGGTCCAAAAACATTTAATCTACTGTAGGACATTGCTACTAAACGACCCCAACCCCACGCGCTCAACACCCGTTTCCTGCTCCCTACCCCACGGACTCGACGCTTGTCTTCCTCCGCGGCTCAACGTCACCGCGGCATGGACTACATTTCATAAATCCGCATAGTGAGGGTGCAGTTTGACTCGTTGAGCAAAGGGTGCATCGGGTGGTTACTTTCAGCGCCAGGAACCAAGTCAAATCGTTAGATAACGAACCGCATCATTATGCACTATGTCTGTGGGTAGAATCATGCCATCAACCCCCCCTCGTGATTCTTCCCAACACAAAAATAGTGACAAAAACAACGTCAGTACCGATTTCTGGTTGCTCTTTCTTCTCCATTACCACAAAAAAATAACTTTTACCAATACAACGCATCAGCACTGATTTTCACACATACATATAATATACTGCTGTAGAATCAAACTTAAATCAGCAGTAATTTTCCAACACATTGATCATGAATTGAAGAATCAAGCTAAAATTAGCAGTAGTCTCCCAACACATTATATAACATGCGCTGTAAAATCAAGCCAATAGTCAGCAGTAATTTTTCCTACACAATAATATCATGCGCTGCTGCTTGCTGTAGGATCAGTCCATCACAAACTGGTTCCACACAGCAGTGCACTTTGTTTGTAGAATCATGGCATCGCAACCCCCCCCCGTGATTCCAACAGCAAGACACACAAAATATAGCTGTGGTCCATCATACCCGTAGGGTACAATCACACAACGACAGCCCTCGCTCACACATACCAGCCGATTGGTGAATTGCCTGGATCAAACGGGAACGTTCGCTCTCCTACCCAGTTCCCATTCAACCACGCACATAGCTGCGATCCATCATACCAGAGTACAAGCTCACCACACCTACAGCAGTCATTGCTCAAATATGCCGGCCAAGACACAGAGAAGCACAAAAACAAAACAACAGACCAAGAAAATCCAATCCACTGAATCCACCAACAAGAAAGTTGGAAAATATAACATGCCTGCTTCCCTGGATCATATGGGAAAGATCACGCCCCGCTGCTGCTGCTGCTGCCGCTGCTGCTGATCTCCTCTCCCACGAGCTCCACCCCTCGTCCATCACTGTACCCCCCCCCACGCCCATCCCGTTTCTCTGGTTTCCCTGGGTCGAAGGGGTACGAGCCACTCTGGCCCACACCAATCTGCAGCACTCCGCCGCCCACACCATCCCCATCCCATTGCTGCTGCACCGACACCCCCTCATGCCCACGCAGCTGCTGCAGCTTCACCAACGACGAAAGAGACGGGGGCGTTACACCAACACCACCGAGCTCCACCTCAGGCTCAACAACACCAAGCTCCACCACCTTAGCCTCAGCACCACCAAGCTCCACCGCGTCAGGCTCGGCCACGCCAAGTTCCACCACCGCAGCCTCAGCAAAACCGAGCTCCTCCTCCTCCTCCTCAGCCTCGGGCTGCTGCTGTACGCACGCAGCTAGCGGCGCACGAGCATCACGGAGCTCCTCCACCTCGGGCTCAGCAACACCAAGTTCCTCGAAGCTCCGGTACGGAACACCAACTCCTCCAGCTCGTCGCTTGGCAGACTGCAACCTCTCCCACCAGGCTTTCTTCTGCAGGACGGTACGCGGTTGAGGTCCATGAAACATATTCCGCAGCTCCTCGCGCGCAGCTGCTCTACTGGCATCCCGCTTGCTGATGACATCCAGCTCCAACCTCACGCCCTGTATCTGCTGCTGCTGCTGTGGCCCGACTCCCAACTGCCACTGCTACTGCTGCTGCGCGGCGCCACCGTACTGCTGCTGCTGCTGCTGCTGAAGTAGCTCGCTCCCCCCAGACATAACACTATGCTTCCTCGTCACCGACCCAGGCACTACCGGCTCCTCCTGCGGCTGTTGGAGCGCCGCCGTTCCAGCCTGCGACACGTAGCGGTGGTCCGGCGCGTAGACGATAGTAGGCTGGGCAGTGCACTGCCTGGCCCTGTGACCATAAGCCAGAAACCCATCGCACACGCTGTTTGGTGCAAAGCAATTCACGGCATCATGCCCTCGAGCACCACAACGTTCGCACGTGTAGAACCCACTCATAGAAGCTCCTGGAGGTGGAGGGGACTCGGGCTGGTACCAGACATTTCCGTGTTACGAGTCCAACCAGTGTCCCCCGGATTCTGCTGCTGTTGATGCTGGTGCTGCGACTGAGGTGGGTGCTGCTGCTGGTAACTGTGACCTCCACCCCAACGCCGCTGCTGTTGCCGCTGATGTGGCCAGGCGCCTCCATGCTGCTGCTGCTGCTGCTGCTGCTGCTGTGCAGTGCCTCGATACTGCCGCTGCTGCTGCTGCTCCTGCTGCTGCTGCCCGGGATCCTCAAAATCGAAGACCATCTGCATAGTCAATCCTCCCCGATACTACTCCCCCTCTAACACAGTATAGCGCTCCAGCGGCCTCCGGGCCCGAAGCAATACGATGATCGTGTTTGTATATGTCGCTGTCGAACGTATCCCTTGCTGGCCCATGTGCCTATACCGTGAGTCGTCAAGGAGGAGTAGTAGATAATGTACTCGTATCACCAAATACCCAAATATACACACAAGTAGAGCCAGTACCTGTCGTCAAAGGCCCATCATATAAACCACACACAGGAGGTAAGCCGCACCAGGATTGTCACCGGCTGCACCCCTCACATATATACGAGCAGTATCATTCTATCAAAGCCCGGGTCATATCATTATCATCATCGACTGTCCCCACGAGGAACCACGCGAGGCATCCATCATCTCAGATCATAATGCCTCGCCTCACCATATAAAACCCCAATCTCCGTAGACCAGTATGAAACCCCCACATGTAGGGAAACGAGTATCGAGTAACCGCATACCACAAACAGTCTTGAATCACTGTACTGTAGTATATTGATTAGCCGTGTCCCTCTTGTGGCAAAAAACAAGCATTTCACACAAATACTGTATTTTTGTATCTGCAGGAAGTTCCAGTTAATTTTGTATGTACTGTAGTATATGTATACTTCGAAGAATATATATATGATATCGTGTGACTTGTAGATGGAAACACATACTTTCATATACTTGTGTGGAAGCTTCCGTTTTAAGTACTCCCATGTACTTCCAGGTAGTAAGCTTCCATACGCTTCCATAGTCGATATCGTTTCTACTGTATCTACTTCCACCTGGTCACCTAGAAGCCGAAAACAGAGGCACATTTTGGATACGAGGGAACAACACATAGCAGCGGCGACAGGACATCAAACTTGGGTGACACGTTTCGTTTGTCGTCAATGTCACCTATGTTGTCCTCGACAAGCGCGCACCTGACGTAATACGTGCGCGTGTGTGACGATCGGGGTAATTGTGGCCGACGGCAGCCTTAAGGTCCGAACAGAAATCAATGACAACCAACCCATGTTTCGATCAAGACGACAGCCCTTCGCGACGTACGCCTTGCCTTGCTGAGTGTTATATGTTCGCACTGTACTGTATATGTATAATCTATTATGGGGGGGCATAGTAAATAGGACTTACGGTACATAAAAAATCAATATTTTTCCCCATTTCTAGTAACAACATTCGGTCCTATACACTATGGGTCCCCCGTTGTACGAGTACCTGTGCATGGTTCACGCCAAGTTTAGCAACAAGAGGTACGTGCATATGAAATACGATCAATTCAATCCGAGGCAGTTATCAAGAACAACCGCTGCTTGCCACCATGTCGTTGTCGGTGGTGAACAACCGACTCTTGACGGCGTGGCTACGTAGGGTCCAACCACAGGACGCGCTGCCGGCCTGCGATAACAATCTGCGGCAAACCAAAAACCCAAAACATTGTGAATATATCGCGTCATGAGTTTGGTGTTTTCGTTTTCTCTGGGTGTCCATTTCTGTAGGTTTTGATGGGTTCCGGAGTCAGGCGTGTGCTCGCTGGCCTGTTTTGTCGCCGCTGCATAATTGCAATCACCAGCGGACTCGTGTCGATTCCCGGGTATTGTTTATGTTGAAACCGCCCTAAATAGCCAAGAAAATGGCAACTCCCTACGAGCGCCAGTGTGATAAGACTGGGTGAGACACAGAGTACCCCCTTGCAGGTTAGTCTATTAAGCATCCTTGGTGTTACTCGCTTTCTTGTAGAATCAAGCGTACAAGAGAAGCAGCTTTATATTAATCCCCGAGCCAGATGACATCTCACTCGGGCGGGCTTCACGTATGGCCCTCAGATCTTATAAATAGCCCGAATACGAATGCCATCCAAGTTATACGCGGACGGACATATTACCTATACAGAGGTAATTACCGGCCTTCCTAGCCCATACCATTACACCAGCTCCTATTTAAATGTACCACCGAGTGTCCCCAGGATCAGGCGCGTCTCAAAACACAGAACCCGTAGCCACCTGACCCTCTCCAACGCACATACGCGATCCCTTGTCCCCGCAGAGCCAACTCGAGCACGCCGGCGGCATAACAACTTCTTGCAAAGATGGGTGTAACCTGCAGCCGCGCCAGTAGCAACCCACAGAACGGTGGCGGCCAACCACGTGCCAGCGCGGTTCGTGCCGGGCGTCACAACAACCCGCGGATGGGCGGGGGTGGTCATTTTGGTGGCGGTATGGCGGGGCATGACGGTGGCGGACACCATGGGGGTGGTGGCGGAGGCGGCGGCGGGGGTGGTGGTGATTGCGGTGGTGGCGGCGGGGGTGGTGGTTGGGCGGCCGAGTGGCGGGGGCGGTCATGGGGTGGAGATTGTGTGGGCGGCGGGGGTGGAGGCGGGGATTGATAGGAGGGCTCAGAGAATATGACTCAGGGATGAAGGCCCGCAACTAGCTGTGCAGATGTGGTTTGCGGCATCGATTCGTCGAAACGATATTTTTCTTTTTAGCGATATTTTCCGCTGTTGGGCATTCGACAAACGGTGTCCAGGTTGGTAATAGCTCTAGCCTGTGAGTGTTTTGTTTTAAGTATATGTACTGTCGTACAAGAGTTGGTCATGTGTATTAGGAAAATAGAGAGCATATGTGCATACATCTGTACATTAGTTGATGTATTGTCTACTGTAGATCGTGACTGTGCTTATAACCTAAATATGGTGGCATCGAGTGTTTTATGGTACACGAAGTACGGGAGTGATGCACCTAGTTGTCAGAGGTTAATATAAGGCTTGTTTATTTGCTCTGGAGGAGGGCGCTGTCAGTTGGATACCATGCCTAAACACGTTTATCAGGGACACCCTGCATGGCACTGCACCAACAAATCCCCTCTCAAAGACGGCATCGCGCCTCTCTTGTGGTACCACCTCATGGAAACGTTGTTGTCTCACTTGATAGAGGATAATATTGAGCATCATGTTCAAAAGATCGCAGGGCAGAGCGATGAACTTCATATAGCTCATCAACTTTAACTACTGTACTGCAGTACGAGCTCCGATCTTGTCCTGCCGATGTACCCACGGCAAGATTGATCACCGGCGGGCAATCGTGTGCACAAGGGCTGTATCGTGCAGGTATCATCCCAGAAACATACGTGCTGCATGCAGTAGATCGCGCGGATCATGTAGCTTCCACCTGAACAAACAACGCGTGTGCAAGAGCTTTCATAGGTCAATTGTCACACTCAGGCCAACATATGTGCAAGAACTACGTACTGTAGCAGAGTATACTACCCCCACCCGGCCGGGGGGGTGTGCTTGAGTTACGAAGTATAGACCATACAGATCCACCCGGGAAAACATGGGAGCAAGAGCCAGCAAACATGAACTACTGTACACGCACCGTAGATCTTGTCATCATACCACTTACGGTCACCTTGGCTAAAGGTGCACCAGGCATGTACGATCTATAGCACTGTACGTAGTACTACATCCTGTACTATAGATCGTGAAGATCACATACTGTACTGTAGATTAGGGATGTGTATTTCCAGGGAGATCTTGATAACGACATAGGGGTGCATACCCTCTGTCTGATGTGCCAGTGGGCCGGGTGGGGCGGGAGCATACATAACCATATTCGAATCGATTGTGATTCAATATAGAGTACTCTACTGTCGTCTTGGAACATAAAACCATACTCGTACTGGTGTAGAATATGGAATGCACAAGGAAGGTACAGTGGTGTACGCACAAGAAGCACTTCATATCAACTTCAGCAACATCTATAGGTAATCGCCACCCCATTAATCGCTGCAACAGCACAGCACCGTGGATTCACTCAATACACGCTGCATCACACCAATAAACTCACCGTCACTCATCCAAAGGCATAATTGTGTTAATAGCTAAGGTACCTCGGGGCCACAAAGGGGTTAAGAGCTTCACGACAAGTTCACGAAAGAAGGTGGGGTGAGCTGCATCGCTGAGAGTTGTCGCACGTACATCCTGTGGTGTTCCTCCGCGTTAACCGTATGAGCTAGCTTTTGAGGTACGCATGGTCGCCCGGGTGTGCGTTGTATGAGCTGAATGATAAGACACAGGTTTGTCCGGGTGACATACAGCTCTTGCGCACACGTTTGCCTTGGTGGGGTTCTCTGTATCATCTACAGTACATACAGTACTACTGTAGACCTTCAAAGCCAGGTACGTACGCATTTTTCCCGAGTGGGAGTTGTATGATATAGCTGGCTGTCACAAACGGTTGCCCAGCAGCTGGGATCTGCACGACCAAGCCCTCACGTACACATTTAACTGTCTGTGTGGGCGCCGTAAGACCTACACGGTCTAACACATGTTTACCGGGTAGGATCTGGATGACCTGCGGCAACTCTTGCACACATGTTTGTTGGCCGGGAGAGATCTTTGCGGGATACACGCCTGTCCGGGTAGGACCCGTACACTGTAATGTGCATGATTTGGCGTTTTTTTCCCCGAGTCGGATCTGAACAATCTACAGTAGTAGCTCTTGTTACGCACACGTCGAGGAGGGAACCGCATGATCTGCTCAACCTGCAGAAGCAGCAGTGATCTACGATAAGCTCTTGTGGCCAGCATATCTGTAATGTCAGGTATACAAGATAATACGTGTTTGTAATCCCGGAAAGTTGCGCTAGCGGGGGAAAACTGTCAAGGGGTTCAGTGGCCCCGAGGTCGTGGGATGTCGTCAACGCGAACACGTTGACAACGAGGCCACATGCACGCGCATGCAAAGAGTTAACACCGGAAGCAGATAGTATCCTGACAACGTCACGGTCGAATCGAAAGTCAAAACATGGTCCATTAAACCGGTGTTGCCCCGCGGCACAATATATTGGACAGGCGTCCCAAAAGGTCATCGGGGACTCAGGCGTTGTTATGTTCTGGCCGCTCCCTACGTTGAGCGTACAGTATACCGTTGCCGGCTTCGAGTGGGTGGCTAGGCAAGGTTGGGTTGGGTTGGGTTGGGTTGGGTTGGGTTGGGTTGGGTTGGGTTGGGTTGGGTTGGGTTGGGTTGGGTTTGGTTTGGTTTGGTTTGGTTTGATTTGGGTTTGGTTGGTTTGGTTTGATCTGGTTTGGTTTGGGTTGGGTTGGGTTAGGTTGGTTTGGTTTGATCTGGTTTGATTTGGTTTGGTTTGGTTTGGTTTGGTTTGGTTGGATTGATCTTCGATGGAGTTGGGTGCGGAGTTGGTGCGTTGATTTGGATCGGGGTACGGTGCGTGTGCAGGGGTGGGTAGCTGGTAAGTGGTGGTTGGGTGGGTAGGTATTGGTGGGCTGGGTGGCGGCGCGCGTGGAGAGCGGGTCGGTGCGTGGACGGGCGAGGGGCGGGGGAGGGGGGGCGGCGCGGTCGGGCGGGGCGGGCGGGCGGGCGGGGCCGGCGGGAGTGGATGTTGTGTGTTGGTGAGTGAGTGAATGTGTGGGTGGGTGGGTGGGTGGGTGAGTGGTGGTGGTGGTGGGGATGGTGGTGGTGGTGGATGGGTGGGACAAGCGCGCGGGTATGTTGCTGGGCCGGGTTGGCCTAACTCTGTACTGCTGTGCGGGTTTGCCGATGGCTGTACTGTTTGCTGCTACTGTGCTGCTACTTGCGGTGGTGTTGTGGTGCTGGCTTGCTGTTTTGGGCAGATGTATACACGCTGTTGTGCTCCTACTGTACAGCAGTAGTCGCCAGTTTGCATCTATAATACAGCAGTGGTATCGTGGGCCTCTCTGTCCGATTCAGTCACATTCTCTTATAATATTCCTTGCGAGCGAGCGCAGCGGGCGGCGAAAGCTTCTCGTGGAGCGAAGCGCTTTGTACCGTATTACATGTATATGTTCTCAATATTTCCCTGGCAACAGACCAATGGCACGGCAGCCATCATCGACATGCCTCGTGCGCCCCCCTTACATTCCATTTTATTAGTGGTTTTGGCGACTCGCTCTCGTTCCTTGGGCTTTGAGTAATCAGCCGCAGAAACCTTGTATGAGTGTCTCATTGTTCCAGACCTTGGAATGGGCTCCGACGCTGAGCCAAGCGGGCACGCTCAGGCGTCCTTCCACTCCCGATCTCCATTTCAGTACGTAACGAATGGCTTTACAAATGGACCAGCTCTCCACGTTGATTCTACGCTTCGAGCCGCTCCCCGTTCTTCATTTTTCTACGCGGTGCCTTCCGTCGCCGCCCCCCTCCTACTGACTGTAACGTTTTCGATATTGCTCAAAACGAAACAGGTGTAAAACTACTCGTTGTGTTATTTTTTCGTTGGAACAATTGGTTGAGTGTTGATCTCCGTTTTGAATGAGATCTGACATGTGGTACAACAGCGATGTAGTTATTGGACCGATCGTCAGTCATCAGCGCTGTGCAGTTTTAATTTGTCTTGCATAAACAAGATTTTACGGGGGGGCATACGGTCGCCCCGGTGGTTCAACAGGTAACCACGAAGCCTGTTGAGTTGGAAGTCGAGGGTTCGAGTCTCCGTATGGAGATTTTTATTCTCAAACGACACCAACTGTCGAGAGCGCATATTATTGCGTGGGTATAAGTACAATTCGACGAGAGTTGACGAGGGAAGAAAGTGCTAGAATCTTCTTGCGATAAAGAGCAAGGCACGTACGTACCGTAGTGGGGAAGAAGGAGAAGAGCCTAAATACGACGTTGTGACCACGGATCTGAGTTACGACTGAGAATAGAAGGGCGAAGATAATACATGGGATGAAAAAAAAAGCAAAAACGTAGTAAAACTAAAACCTACGGGGTACAGGCAAAAACCCATACATACGTGTACTCGTATGTCCCTATTTTTCTAACAATATTAGGTCCCATTTACTAGTGTTTACTATGGTCCCCCGTAATAGCAGAACGCACTGCTGTTGTATGATAGCAATATGCATTCGAGGAAAATCGATGAGAAGGAGGGATGCTGAACCCTGTGCGTCATAAAAAATTAGGGCACGTACCGGGACCACCGGTTGTCCGGAAGATCTCCTACGAAAATTGAAAGCTGGAAAGCAAATTGTTTAATAAAGTGATGATTTGTACAGGAAAACGAAACCAAACATTGGATTGTCTGGATTGTTCTACTTTTTTTGTCGTTTTGGGTTTTTCTCGGGCCATGATCAAGCGTACGAGTACCACAGACAGGTAGTAGTACGTACGTATTGCCACAACAGGTAATGGTTTCCGTTTGATGCGTTGGTTGAATAGTTTCGAGATCGTGTTGACTTTTACGTTGGGCCGGTCAACACCTGCTCTTCTTGCTCGATATCTGGCATTTTTAGAGCCACCAACAAGGTGGACGTTTTGGACCTGTGTACAACAGAGTAGTAATGTAGTAGTACCCGGCTCGTGCCTATTATAGGGGATGACCCTCCAAAAAATTGGAGGGCATCTCCAAAACTTTGGAGGGCCATCCCCCATAGGCTCGTGCCATCAACGAGATCAAAGTAACCTTATGCCCCCGTATAGCCAGAAACGAAATCACACTCGATTGAGGGATTATCGCACTGCCTTTTTCCTTGTCGCCGAAGGATCCAACGCATCTATGTCGAGAGCGCCTAGTATGGCGTGGGTAGGCAGAATTTGACGAGAGTCGACGAGGGAAGGAAGTGCTGAAATACTATCATCGCGATAAAAATGCAAGGCACGTACCGCAGCAGTGGGGAGTGAGGANGTAAGGGGGGAGCTTGGACCATAATGTAGCTTGCTGGACGATTCTACAACAGCTGTAGGGCTTTCCCCCGGAATACGTTTGTACCGTATTTGTTGCAGATGTCTCGGGCCCTCTGGTCTGGAGTGGGCTTTTGCGCGCCGCTGCCCCAGGCTCGAGAGAGCTGGAGCGAGGGGAGGGGCGGTTGGCGGCGGGTGTCGGTTTCCCGTTGTCACGCCGCGCTCTGGCGGGGAGCGAACAGCAGCAAGCCGCCGCAAAGCGTCAGCAGCAGCAGTAACGCAACAGCAAGACCGTAGCAAAGCAGCAGCAGCAGCAGCAGCAGCAGCAGCAACGCTGTTTTTGTTTTGCTTGTGATCGGGGTGCCGCCGTCGAGAGTAAAGGAGGCAAGTCGACGGGGATGGTGGTGGTGGTGGATGGGTGGGACAAGCGCGCGGGTATGTTGCTGGGCCGGGTTGGCCTAACTCTGTACTGCTGTGCGGGTTTGCCGATGGCTGTACTGTTTGCTGCTACTGTGCTGCTACTTGCGGTGGTGTTGTGGTGCTGGCTTGCTGTTTTGGGCAGATGTATACACGCTGTTGTGCTCCTACTGTACAGCAGTAGTCGCCAGTTTGCATCTATAATACAGCAGTGGTATCGTGGGCCTCTCTGTCCGATTCAGTCACATTCTCTTATAATATTCCTTGCGAGCGAGCGCAGCGGGCGGCGAAAGCTTCTCGTGGAGCGAAGCGCTTTGTACCGTATTACATGTATATGTTCTCAATATTTCCCTGGCAACAGACCAATGGCACGGCAGCCATCATCGACATGCCTCGTGCGCCCCCCTTACATTCCATTTTATTAGTGGTTTTGGCGACTCGCTCTCGTTCCTTGGGCTTTGAGTAATCAGCCGCAGAAACCTTGTATGAGTGTCTCATTGTTCCAGACCTTGGAATGGGCTCCGACGCTGAGCCAAGCGGGCACGCTCAGGCGTCCTTCCACTCCCGATCTCCATTTCAGTACGTAACGAATGGCTTTACAAATGGACCAGCTCTCCACGTTGATTCTACGCTTCGAGCCGCTCCCCGTTCTTCATTTTTCTACGCGGTGCCTTCCGTCGCCGCCCCCCTCCTACTGACTGTAACGTTTTCGATATTGCTCAAAACGAAACAGGTGTAAAACTACTCGTTGTGTTATTTTTTCGTTGGAACAATTGGTTGAGTGTTGATCTCCGTTTTGAATGAGATCTGACATGTGGTACAACAGCGATGTAGTTATTGGACCGATCGTCAGTCATCAGCGCTGTGCAGTTTTAATTTGTCTTGCATAAACAAGATTTTACGGGGGGGCATACGGTCGCCCCGGTGGTTCAACAGGTAACCACGAAGCCTGTTGAGTTGGAAGTCGAGGGTTCGAGTCTCCGTATGGAGATTTTTATTCTCAAACGACACCAACTGTCGAGAGCGCATATTATTGCGTGGGTATAAGTACAATTCGACGAGAGTTGACGAGGGAAGAAAGTGCTAGAATCTTCTTGCGATAAAGAGCAAGGCACGTACGTACCGTAGTGGGGAAGAAGGAGAAGAGCCTAAATACGACGTTGTGACCACGGATCTGAGTTACGACTGAGAATAGAAGGGCGAAGATAATACATGGGATGAAAAAAAAAGCAAAAACGTAGTAAAACTAAAACCTACGGGGTACAGGCAAAAACCCATACATACGTGTACTCGTATGTCCCTATTTTTCTAACAATATTAGGTCCCATTTACTAGTGTTTACTATGGTCCCCCGTAATAGCAGAACGCACTGCTGTTGTATGATAGCAATATGCATTCGAGGAAAATCGATGAGAAGGAGGGATGCTGAACCCTGTGCGTCATAAAAAATTAGGGCACGTACCGGGACCACCGGTTGTCCGGAAGATCTCCTACGAAAATTGAAAGCTGGAAAGCAAATTGTTTAATAAAGTGATGATTTGTACAGGAAAACGAAACCAAACATTGGATTGTCTGGATTGTTCTACTTTTTTTGTCGTTTTGGGTTTTTCTCGGGCCATGATCAAGCGTACGAGTACCACAGACAGGTAGTAGTACGTACGTATTGCCACAACAGGTAATGGTTTCCGTTTGATGCGTTGGTTGAATAGTTTCGAGATCGTGTTGACTTTTACGTTGGGCCGGTCAACACCTGCTCTTCTTGCTCGATATCTGGCATTTTTAGAGCCACCAACAAGGTGGACGTTTTGGACCTGTGTACAACAGAGTAGTAATGTAGTAGTACCCGGCTCGTGCCTATTATAGGGGATGACCCTCCAAAAAATTGGAGGGTCATCTCCAAAACTTTGGAGGGCCATCCCCCATAGGCTCGTGCCATCAACGAGATCAAAGTAACCTTATGCCCCCGTATAGCCAGAAACGAAATCACACTCGATTGAGGGATTATCGCACTGCCTTTTTCCTTGTCGCCGAAGGATCCAACGCATCTATGTCGAGAGCGCCTAGTATGGCGTGGGTAGGCAGAATTTGACGAGAGTCGACGAGGGAAGGAAGTGCTGAAATACTATCATCGCGATAAAAATGCAAGGCACGTACCGCAGCAGTGGGGAGTGAGGAGACGAACCTACTTAGTGACCCCGGATCTGAGATGCGACTAAAGACGGAGAGAGAAAAGGAGGGCGAAGATAATAAATGGGATGGGAAAAAAATGAGAAAAAAAAAGGTATTACCAACAAGAAAAAAAGACATCACCAATATTTATGCTGTAGTTCCTCCTTCCTTGCCCTAACCTTCCCGACGTATATACGCTATGATAGCCGAGTTCTTGAAGCCTTGGATGCAAATATGTCAGGAGACATGTCAGTCATGGCTAAACGTGCGCTGTTAAGTGTGTAGGGCCGAGTGTTCCCCACTAAAACCTAGCAGTGGTAGTTGTTGGTGTCAACCAACATGTCAAAGCGAAAAAGATGTTGTCTGTCAAGGGTTGAAACTCGCTTGGATGTATGATGAAGATATGAACGGTTTGACTTTATAGATACAAGAAACATAGACGACCAGCCGGATGCGTGAACAGCTTCAACTCACAACGTCACCGAGCCAAACGGAGCAACACGTAAACGTCACCAGCATAAACAGCTGCTTTGTTGTTGAAGTTTATGGAGATGGAACACGTCACAGACGACGTGTCTCCTCGGGTAGTAATCGCACCCCCCACACAACACCAGGCCCGCAGTTTCTCCCATTCGTCGTGAATCCCTCGAGTAGTACGCGCCCCGAGCACACACACACCAAGCCCGCAGTCTCCCCTCGTGCGTCGTGAACTCTACAGCAGTCGTGAAGTCTCAAACACGCACTCCCCCCGAATTGAAAAGGGAAGAACCAAGTCGTGGGAAGCCGAGCGCCCGCCCAGCAAGCCTTCGCTTCGCGTGTACGCGCAACCATGCCAACGATGAAGGTTCGACGCAAAGCTCCCCCACCCCACGGGGCCGGGAGCTGAACAGCTGAACCCTCTCTACTGTAGCTGTACCTACCGCTACTTGTAAGAGTGCAACCGCTGCGACAAAGGGAGGGGGTCTGCAGGATCAACCTCAAGTCGGAGTACGATCGGCTACTGCACGGGCACTGAGCGCCGGGGTGTTTGGTTCATCTTCCGTCATTGAAACGGGGGGAGGGGGGACTGCTGCTTCCACCCAGTTCACCTCGCGTCTGCAAGCCCGTACAAAGGTGAGCTCATCCATGACAAACTCCACTCCTTTGGGGCTTCAGGAAGAAAAAATGTCGAAAGAAGGCAACTAACTGACGATTGGTTATAAAACGGTCATATATGTATATATATACGAAGCACGCCACCCGGGCTAGGGGACGCGCCCGAGCTGCAACATGCGAGGTTTCGTGCATGCGAGGCACGCGCAGCTCATACGTGGTGATGATGTACTCGTACTGCTGATTGCTGTTCTCTTCCTGCGAAGACGCTTTTGTTTATACTATCGCGCTCGTCGCTTTTTCGTTGGTCGGTCTATTCTGGGTACGAGAAGGGCTATGATATTTCGTGGTCGCTTGAGTGCTCTCACGGGTGTTCGGGGGAGGTGTACTCGGTTGCTGTGCTCGAAGTTTCACTGCCCGGCTGCTTTAAACTCTTGGCTTCTTTACCAAGAACCGAAGAAGAGTTGTGTGTGGCGTGTGCAGTAGTTTTCTCGCCGCTCCTCTGCTTTCAGAACCCTGTCTTGCTGAAATTCTCCAACAGTGATAATGGCCGGGTTGATTACCCCGGCCTACCCGGCCTAGAGCCGCCTTCCTTTTGTTTCCATCCCTCATACCATACCAGTACTGTCTCTGCTGCACTTCTCTAGTTCCCTACCTTTCGTAACTCAGACCTGGGGTCACATAGAGGGCACCCCCGAGCTACTGTAGACAGCCTGGGTACCGTTTATTTTATTTTATTTTCTGGCGGTCACCAAGGCTGGCGGTCGAGTTAGATCATTGGTGCGGGGTGGAGAACCTTTGCTCCGCACAAGGGGGATGATCGTATCACGTAGTGTGTATATGGTAAGGCACCCAGGAGGCAGTTACATAGTGCTCCCATTGCTGTCTCAAAGTGGCCACACCAGAGATTAAACTAACTCATTGAAGCTGCCATCCATATGCAAGTCCGCCTCACAAGCGGCCTTAGTAGGATGCAGCTCACCTTTCATGCGACTCGCCCAAACCTCACCGCGCTTCGCGCTTCGTGCTAGCCATGTCTGCCTGGTCGATGAAAATCCGACATGCTCCGTCCCGGCATTGTAGGGATGCGAGTGTCTATGGTCATACGACTACGGCCATGCATGAAAATGAAGTACACCCCCCCCCCTAGGGTGCGTACTTTCCATTGTATCTCGAGGACAGTTCAACAATTCCTTTCCTCGTCGACCAGCGTCGAGTTGTCTGTACACTCGCTGTATTTGGCGCTTTCTGCGAGCCAGTTTTGGCACAAGAAAAAAATCCCCTCGAGAGGGTCTCGAACTCGCGAAATCGGCTCAAGAAGTCGCCAAGTTAAACCACTAGCGTAGACGCTCGGATGATCATGCTGCTGTACGGGTGTATTTTAACGTGCTAGTCATCCTCGTCGTGCCCTGCGTGCATAGAGCTAGCGGTTTGTACGCGTATATCCATGCATCAAAAATACTAGACATCCAGCACTATAACATTTCATGCGCGCGACATCACGTCAGAAAAAAGTTCGAAATTGCCATGCTCCACGCCTCTCGCCGGCACTCACGGGCTACGAGTAGTATAGGGGAATATCTGCAGCGTGTATAGTCGTATAACCGCGTCGTGAAAATGAAGCTTTGATGGTCCGCTAAAAGTTGTGTGCTACCAGGTGCAACACGTGGTATTTTTCAGTGCTTGTTGTTGCTGTTTTGGACGTTATCACGCCATACGAAGTCATTGCTATTATCTAGCCCGCGACCACGAAAAAGCACAAGGAATCTATAGGTAGGCAGAAAAACAAAATTACAACTACAGGATGTAATAGGAAGTTCGGGAGCCGTTGTAGTTCATGACGGTGTACAACACCCGCATCCTCAAACAAAAAATCCACCACGGACCAGCTTTCCTGTTCATAGGAAGTGTCCTGCATCAGGTACTCAGTAAGCATGCAAAACTCAGTCGGGGTCCCAAAGATGACAGGCCGTTCCACAACCTTTTGTGAGTTCAAACACGAAACACGAAGCACGTGTAGCATGCGACTTGAAAAAAAAGACAAAAGGGATGGGGTATCACTGTTGTCCTACACAGCAGTACCGCTGTCGCGCAAAACATCTATGTGCAGTACACAGACTGTGCGCAGCCGAAATCATCCCCCCCCCCCCCCCCCCCCCCCCCCCTTCAATGCTACTGCATGCTACGGTGTTGCTGTCTGGAGTGCTGTCAGTATCCAACGCCGCTATTGCCAGATACGACTATATGCTACAAAAAAAAAACGGAACATAGGAGCATGAGACGTGCTTCCTGGATCTACCTAAGACTTAAAGCGAGGAAAAGTAAAAGCAGTCGCCTGGAATGCGGCCCGAATGGCTTCCGGCTTTTACGATAGGGGTATCACCTTCTCGCTAAAACGTTTTTTTTTATTACAGGGCTCCTTAACCCAAATTCGTCGGAACCTCGTTATTTTTCTGCAGTAATATTTTTTTTTTTGTATAGGTAGGCCATGGGATATTTCATCGGGTAGGGCTTTCAATCTTCTGAAAAATCAGTTTTTGTGTACTTAGTATTACAGTAGTATGCAGCTCTTCAAGTGAGGGACGTATAAAAGTTAATTGGTAAGTACACCTCTACCGTAACATGTGTCGCACACGCAGTAAATAGAGACAAAAAAAACAAAGACCACGTGGAGCAAACGCCGATGCAACTCCCCTACCCCCGTGCCTCCCTAAGTAGAGCACACATACCTTAAACAGCAGCATTCGGGTATGTCATCCCCTCTCGTCAGCAAGACGATCACGGTATCCCACTATCGCCCGACTACTTGCTGTACGCTAAAAAAACTGCCACAAATCTCAACCAACGATATTGACGTGTCTACCTAAAAAATGCCGAGGTGGTATAACGCGCTCCTGCTCTCGTGCGCAGGGTCTAACTCGCCTTGATGTTGGTAGTGCTGCTCCGGGAATATTTCAGGCTTCAGCCCAGCTCGATTCGCTTCGCGCCTCGCATACTATGTCGCGGCCGCTTCCCAGTAGCGTCTCCTCTCTTCTTGTGTGCAAAGCAAACACCATGCTGCATCAGACGCCTCCCTCGCCCTGATATTACAGACAAAAAAGCCTCGAGTGGGGGGGATATACAACCGAGCCCACCTCCGCTAGTCGGCGATCCCGTCTCCACTCCCTCTTCGCTGCCGAATCCAGCTTGCTCCCTGAGTGAGCGTCGCCTCTATCCAGGCGTCGCCTATCACATGGTCGACAGTCGACAGGTGTCGATCTTCCTCCGCATACACCACCTCCAGACGAGGCAGCGGGCGCTCAGTATTACGACCTCCGCGAAACAAGAAGGGTGCGTTGTGTCTGGCGCACCACCTTTGGCCCAGCATGACGGCGAACCCGACCAATCGCATACTGTAGTTGGGGCCAGGGACAATAATATGTAATTCCTTTAGCGTGCGTCCAATTTAACACCGCGCGAATGACCCCCCCTCCTCCCACGCACTCGCCAAGGGCACACGCGGAGCACGGGTAGCATTTAGCGTTGTTCCATGGTTTCTTCCCATGCGTATATTATATGTACTTCGGTTGTCTCTCAGCACGAAAACAGTCATGGCGGACCAGCGTCGGTGGCTAGATGAAGCAATCCAGAGCAAAGGCTATGACACCAGTTAATTTTAGGCGTGTGCGGGCCGTCGAACTTGTAACTTCGGTCTCGATGTATGTATGTATGTGATGCATGTGTGTATGTATGTACACTTACAAGACAAGAAACGTCCCACACCCTCTCAAAACGTAACATACACAAACCACTACCTGCACACTTACCCAGACTTTGCTCTTCCTCTATTCGCAGGTAAACGTACTTCAACATGAGCGTCAAGATCCCCGTCGAGCATGGCATACTCTTGATCCGGGCGCCATTTTGTTCGGCAACTCCTTCTTCTTGGACGGCGTGAGCAGAGCTTCTTCGTGTTTTCAGTACCGCTAGTACCCTACAGAGCGAACAGCATTCCGAGCAAAGGTCGCGCGCACGAAATGGTCGAGTTTGACAACACAGCGTCACATCTGACGCGTGCTACGATCGAGGAAGGTATACCTCATTTTGGCATGAAGGTTTTCTGAATGGCGGGGCTTCTTTAACCCAAATTCGACGGTCTTTCATTCTTGTGTAAACCTATTTGTTCTGTTGTACAGCTAGGCCATGGTACTTAATGTTCATCGGGTAAGTAGCAGTTTTATTTTCCTCCGAAATTCGTTTTTGGACGAGGAATGGAGCTCCCTAAGGGCCCGTTTTAACGAAGAAAAAATAAATTCAATTTGGAAAAAATAAAATTCGATTTCGCTTTTCATTGGTCAACACACGCACCAGCACCAAATATTAGGATCTTCGGGTATAATCTTGGGTGGTGGTGCGGGTTCTGACCAATGAAAAGCGGATTTGATTTGTTTTTTTTCCAAATTGAATTTTTGTTTTATTCGTTAAAACGGGCCCTAAGGGCCCGTTTTAACGAGTATGAAATAAATTCAATTTGGAAAAAATTTCATTGGTCAACACACGCACCAGCACCAAAGATTAGGATCTTGGGGCATAATATTTGGTGCTGGTGCGTGTGTTGACCAATGAAAAGCGAATTTGAATTTTATTTTTTCCAAATTGAATTTATTTTATACTCGTTAATAGTAGCATAATATTTGGTGCTGGTGCGTGTGTTGACCAATGAAAAGCGAATTTGAATTTTATTTTTTCCAAATTGAATTTATTTTATACTCGTTAATAGTATGGCCCTAAGTGACCACCCTCAAAACCAATAGGGGTAGGGTGCACCTCTACTGTAGCAAGCGTTGTGTAATACACACGTTGCCGTTTGAACATTTGTTACAATCCCACATTGCATACAGGGTACCGGTATAAATAATGTTGTGTTGGTATATATGGCAAAGCTCAATTCTGTCTTTTTTTTGTTTGGTGGATTTGGTTTCATCCGTTTCTGTGCTGTGCCTTCCCCGGTACCCGGTGCTTCGCAATCGGACTCCTCCCGCCCCCCTTACCATGCATTTGACGAACTGCGGTGAGTCGAGAACGACTATTTCGAGAACAACGGCCGAGAAAGCATCCAGGATAGGAGCTGACACCTGGGAGACGTTAACGTTCGCCGGGGATATCTTGTCAACACGTTTCAAGAGCAAGGCGCAAGAAAAAAGTAGGTGTCAGTCTGTGTTTAAAAAATGGGTTAGCCGTACCCGCTTCAAAGGGCGAGCTCCTTAGTCGTTCTTCTGTTCTTTCTCTTGACGTATTGGTGCAGCACTATAAGCAGTCATGGTTGGTCGCACTGTCTGGCGTCTACCGTCTCCGTCGCATTTTGTCGTTAAATGTTGCCCTTGAACTACAACTGAAAGCCGGAGAGGGTGAACTGCCTGCATTCTAGGGGGGGTCTGTGGCAGTGGATGCAGGCGGCAAAGCCCATGAAGTACCTATCCACCCATAACAAGCTGCAATAGGGGTAGGAACTCGTGGACGTGCGCCAAATGCTTCCAGTCGCTGTTCAGTTTCGATGGTCACCAGCTCCTCTGTTAAGTTCACTGGCACGGCGGATGTTGTTGTATCTATCACTGGCCTACGCAACCTCGCGAAGACAAACGTGGGTGCTCTCGTCGAAGTCAAGCTTGGGAAGCCTTTCGTTAGCGATAGGGTGCAAGCTATGATGCAGCTCGTTTTGTCGAACCTGGTTTGATAAGAAGGCTACCTCTTCTTCGCCGTGAGGAGAGCAGTTGTGTTTGTCCTCGCTGGATTGCTTAGACCTTTGATAGATATAAGAATGTCCATCGTCCCTATGGCCTTGATCAGGAGCTAGGGACCATTGAACTTCAACAGGGACGGGAACCAGTTGGCTGCATCCACGATCATGTGCCCTCTGGAAGCTGATGTGGTTGAACCAGTACGTTATAGGCTTTGCCGCCAGCAATTTTCCGACGGTCACTCATCCACTCGGATGCTTGTATTTCGTCCTATTTGGCTTTCAATTCTAGAGCGAGAGCAAACCAACGCTGCAAACAGAACACGGAGACTGAGACGGTAAACGCAAGAAAGTGGGACCGCCCATGTCTGCTCATGATACTGCACCAATACGCCCAAGGGAGAAACAGAAGAACCTCCGGAGAGCTCGCCATTGATTCAGACGCGGCACAGCGATTTACCACTGCAGGCTATACACCCGGTCTTACTGCCTTGGTCAAAGTCCTGACCAATATGAAGCGGCAGACCCCGGGCGGCCGTTGTATTACTTCTGGTGTTGCCGCCCACGCTCGGTACGCTCGCTGCTTTCGCCCTTTCGTCCTTCTGACTCGCCACAGTTCGTCCACCTTCCGTGATTGACGCGTGATACGATAGAGGTGTAGGGTATACCTTTTTTTGGCTGAAATTGTTTCTGAATGGCGGGGCTCTTTAATCCAAAATCGTCGGAGTTTCATTCTTGTGCTGAAATAGTTATCATGATGTTATACTTAGGCGATGGGATTGTTCATCCAGTAGCACATACATGCATTCCCCCTAAACACGGTTTTCGGTTGAGGTTTAGAGCTCCTCGAGTGATTACCCTCACAAATAAACGTGGTGCGCCTTTCCCGTAGCATGCGTCCATAGTGGGATCCTGTTAACCTTGGACACGACACTTACAACGCAGTACAGCCTTAATAATGGACTGTCGTACGGATACTACCGTAGGCGCGTGCTACGATGGAAGTAACACGTTTTGGCCGAAACAACAGTATGATTGGCAGGCATCTTCGACCGAGGAACTACCCGGTATGTATCCCATTTGCGTTGCACAATATTATCCGTTTGACGCCAAGGCTACATAAGGCTTCATCGGGTAAAGAGCAATGCCACCTTATAGGGGTGGCGTCTTATTTTACGAACTCTTCGTATGATTGGCTCAACATCTCGCCCGAAACATTACTTCGAAGAGGTTTGGGCGGCCAGCCCGACCAACATATCGATGCCCTAGTCCTAGAACAAATATGATACAGTAGTACATGTAGCATGCTAACCGGTAGGTTTGGTCACTTGAGAAGTATAGTACTAGTCAGTGAGACAAATATTGCCTCAGAAGGCGAAAACTAACTGCGCACCCCTATACCTACCGTGGGGTGAGTCTTACTTAAGCCTACATGTTTTGTCACCCGTCAGTTTTTGGTTAAGGTATCGAGCTCCTATACTATCAGCAAGTGATAAAAGGTCTCATATCATTTAGGCGCCACCCCTGTCGTAGCACGCCTCATTATGCTGTAGTCCAGTTAAAAAACGTTTCAGACACCACAATGCCGGTCGCCCCTCGATGGCATACGCAGTAGAATATTTACCCGAGAAAATACCAACAAGGAGTAGCCGCCGAACTCGGTTAGAGGACTTTCGAACATACGTTGGATGCTTGTGCGAAAGCTCCACCAAACTTACTATGATGGCGGTTGACGTCCATCTTAGGCCACGTATATCAAAGGCGGTGTCACGCAAGGGAGGTCGCAGGCAAGGTGTGCTTTGGTCGACGTCTAACCGCTCGAGAAAAGCAAGGGTGAGGAAACCGGCGGATGACCGAAGCAAGACCTCCTGGAGGGAGCGGAGTGGTATGTTGCGAAAGCTTTAACACGCCCGTCGTTTTCCAAACGTTAAGCCGATACCATCTGAAGGCGCCATAGGCATGCGCGCAATTTTCGATGTCAGTTCACATTCGCACACAGTGCTTCCAACCCTTCGGGACTTTCGCGATCCACATGATGACGCGTGCTGCGATACAGGTGGCATTTATTTGCCAACCTATTCTTGACTGTCACGGTACCACAACCAAGGAAACTCTATCCAACATCGTCCGAACGTCGTTTGTGTTTCACGTGTCATTCGTTGTGCACCCACTGTAGGCCATCCGGCTGCACGTTTTTAGTTTTGCTGAAACAGTGTTTGAGTGGGGTATAGAGCTCCGATAGAGGTAGCACTTTTTGTTGACTGAAAATGTTTCCGACTGGCGGGGCTTCGTAGCCCATTTTCGTCGATCCTGCATTTCTGATTCGCCATATTGTTCATTTCACACTAAGGTCGAGGGGTTGATAATCGGGCAGCATCTTTATTTTCCTCCACAATCAGTTTTCGGTGAGGTTTAAAACTCCTCAAGTCACCACCCGTACAAGGCAGAAAAAAAACATGGTGAACCTCAACCGTAGCACGGGTCCTCCCTCAAGTCAGGCACCCCATGAACAAAGAATGTACCTCTATCGTAGTCTCATCAACAATGGTGTCTTCCGCCGAGGACCGACAATGTACACTCTGAAGAATATGTCTGGAAAATAACTACGATACGACGCTACCGCTGTACTGTGCGACGAGAACCCATCAACACCGCTCTCGATCCACGGTTGACGGGGGCAGAGAATGGCGTGTGCCTGCTTTCGAGTGGAACACGATGGCCGTGGATACAGGCGACGAAGTTCATCACGTACCTTTCCAGCTATGTCAAGCCCGCATGGGGAAAGGTACTGTGGACGCGGCTATTGATAGTTGTTTCCCGTTGTTAATAGACTATGCCGGTCGCCAGCTCATCGTTCAAGGCGACGGTCACACAACGGACGTCGTTTCATCTATCAACGGCGTAGGCTACCTTGCGGAGACAAACATAGCAGTTTTATCTTCCCGATGGTCGAATTTGGGCAGCTTTCCCTCAGCGATGGGTGCACGCAACGATGCAGCTCGTCTTGTCAAACCTGCATGCCGGTGCAGGTAGACAAGACTAGCTGTATCTTGAGCCTGCATGCTGTCAGGAAGAAAAACTTGTCTCTTCTTCACCTCGAAGAGAGTAATTGTGCGCATCTTGGCGAGTTTGCCTCGGGCCTTGAAAGGTGCACTATCATCCGTTGCGCCCTCGATATCGAGTACGGAACGGGCGATCGTTGTAGTTTAGTACTGTAGTTATCTATATACGAGACACGATTGGCCGCAATCACGTCCACATATCCCTCTGACCGCTTGATGTGGCCGGAGAAATTCGTCATAGGCTTCGCCGTCTGCATTATCTCCACGGTCGCGGCTATCTATGTTCCACTCGGAGATGAAAGCCCTTCGTCGTCTTCGGATTTTGATTTCGGAGCGAGACTAAATGTATGCTACAAGTCGAACGCGGAGACTGAGACGGTAACATGCACGTAAGTGCGACTGCCCACGATTGCTATTAATAGTAGTGCTGTGCTGTTGACAATACGGAAAAATAGAAACAGCAGAAGAACATCACAAGAGCTCGCCGTCGAAACACAATCAGCAGAGAGATTTCCCACTGTAGGGTATGGTATGACGCGTGCTATGATGAAAGAAGGTAGCACTTTTTGGCTGATTTTTGTTTCTGGATGAAGGGGGCTCCTTAACCCATTCAGAACTGCAAAAAAATGCCCCACACTAATTCCGAGTACTTTGTCCCCCGATTCGTGGGACCAGTTAGTTCTTAAGGGGTTAAACGAAATCGCCAGAAATTCGTTCTTGTGTTGCACTGTTTTTTCGTTGTAAGGCCGTGGGGATTAATTAGTTCATCGGGGTACGTACGTAGAACTTTCTATTTTCCTCGAAAATCAGTTTTTCGTTGGGTGAAGTATAGAGCTCCTCAAGTGACCATCCTCAGAAAAAAAAAAAAAAAAAAAGCGTATCGCTACCGCAGCATGCGCCGTGTGCAAGAATTGATTACATTCCCTATTAATAGTAAACATACCCTAGCATAGTTGTGATATGCCTAGCCAATGGTTTATGGCATTATCCGTCGGGTTAAGTGAACATCTACAAGTATACTGTAGTATACCAGGTACCTGGTAGTAGTTTTAGCATATTCGGTGCTTGGGTCGGGTAGTAGTAGCATAGAGTTCCTCATGTCAGTAACCTGCCAGAGATTAGGCATTTACGCCCGCCAGCGAAGCACGATATTGAAGAGAAAACGGCATCACACTCCTGAAAAGGTCGTTCGAAATGAAAAACAAAGCGGTGGAGCGGTATGGCTGAAAATTAAAGGGGGAAAAAAAACCCCGGAAATTCCGTTAGTTTAGTTATACTTGATTCTAGTATGCCCCTCCCTACCGCTGTAGGGGTTCGAGGGTCTATGGTCAAACGCATACGGCCATGCATGACATGAGCACCCCCCCCCTATATGATTCGGCCTATGTGCAGGACTGATCGGGACATGACTTTGTGCAGGATGCGGGTGTTATTGGTCGAGGCTGGCCTTTCGGTCGCCCGGAGTTTTGTTTAAAAGAAACGCGACCAAAGCACGCGGCGGAGTCGCGGCGTGACTGCCCCTGCCGACCTCGAGCCCCCCAAAGGGTTGGGGTTCGGGTTAGGTCTGGGGTCAGGTCGGTCTGGACCGATGTGCAAGGTTGAAACGTATCACACGCGTTATGCACAACGTTTTGTGCCGACTAGTCCTGCACATAGCGAAAAGCCCCCCTAGCTGGATCTCGAAAATGGCAGTGAGGTATATCCACGTGTGCTGTTTGTCGTGCTCCCCTGATACGCCGTGCCGAAGCATGGGTGAGCTCACCTTTCGCACGATGGCCATATCCACATCATCAGGAGAGGCTAACAGGTCGTGGATAACCCTAGCCTGGATGACCGAAGGGTGTTCCAGAGGGGACCCCGGAGGCGGTGTGACGTCTATTGGCCGACGAGAAAATCGTGCTCACATCTTGTTGGTACATTGTTCTCCCCTTTTTTTTTAATTATTTATTTAAATATAATTATTGTAAATACTCGTAGGTCAGCTGTAAGTCCAACCGATTGAATAGTAGATACTCAACTTTGCGAGCTGCGTAGAATGTTTGTTCTATGTGTTATTTGTAGTGCTCGTGTGGAATTCGTAATGCACTAGGTACCCTGGTAGTTACTACTCGACTTTAGAATAAACCGTTCGCGCGTGTTATTTATGAGTTTATTCCTCGTTAAGGATATAGTTCAGTGACTCCCCTGGATACTACCCGGGTCAACAGGACAACGTAACAAGGGTATTCCATGATCATTCTGCGCACTGATACTATATAACCCGAATTATATCAATCATACATTACCTAATTCTTAGTTGTTGCGATACGTGGTGTCCTCTCTCTTTTGCGAAAAGAACTAAGTATCTCAACACTATTCATATATTCGCATTGTGTGATGATGTGTGTATGGCTCCCCCCCGCCCCGCCTTACCTCCCATCAATCCCCATCAGTTAAGCCCCGAAATAAATCGCATAAAATTCCGTTTCTACAAGCTTAGTGGGTCAAAGCTTAGCGCACGGGGGATTAGAAGACACGTTCTGCTAGCTTTCCTTTGTCCAGCAAGGGTGCGAATTATTCGCATGACCGACACGAGCAGAGGATTTCTCGTCCTCCCATCAGCAGCATAGAACGTCACGCAGTCTGGCGATCAGTACGGGTAAAGTATTTACCTGTACTGTGACCAGACTGCGTGGCGTCGTATGCTCCCGATGGGCTGGACGGGTGGACCTCTGCCCGTGTGGGTCATTCGAAGAGTTAGCACCCGTGCTGGCGAAAGGCAAGCGGGCAGCGAGAGTCTCCTGGTCTCCCGCACGCCACACGCGTCTATGGTACCGACACCGGGTCCCCGCTTGCAGCATACGAACCGAATATATTTGGAACTCCCTCGCGCTGGCTGGCCAAAATCAAGACGGCGCTTTCACCCCTCGACCGACGGTGCCAAGGCCAAGACCTTGACACACATGTCTTGGCAGGAAAAACTCGGGAACACGGGGTAAACATTCCCGCTATTTAGAAAACGCCTGACCATATGATTGAACCCCTACATGTTTCTTTGGACTGGGTCCTGACTGTCTGTGTCTTCGGTCGAAGCTGGTGCTGCTGCTCTGTGCTGCGCTGGTGCTCTGGTGCTGACACGTAACAAACAGCACGTTTATACTTTCCTTTTAAAAAGTGTCGAAAAAATATGTAATGCTCATACGTAACCCCTCGCCCTAGGAGGGGGGGGGCAGGGGGAAACCCCGGGGCTGGCCTTCACACAGCCCCCATTTCAGCGTCCGCTCACACACGCAAGTGAACTACAACTCCATCCGGCATAAAATCCGTATTCGCCGGGCTCCCGGTAGCCCGATAGTAAACATTACACAAAGGTAATGCTGCTCGGCAGTAGTAGAGGTGGTGACGTCGTTTTGGACCTTCAGAACTATATGCCGGTTGGTTTTAGAACGCCCCGCAGGATACCGCGCCTCTCCCGAGCGCCACCGGACCCCCCACGGTGCCGTGACCGCGACACGCCGACCCCGCACAACAGCCCTCGGTGCCCCCGGCGGACACGTGCGATAAGGTAGAGGTGCACCCATTGTTTTTCAGAGGTTGTGATAACCACTTGATTACAGTATAGGGGCTCTATATCTCACCCAAAAAAACAAGTGATTTCAAGACAATAGAAAAGTGCAACTCAAGACAATAGAAAAGTGCAACCCCATGAACATCCCAAAATAGCCTATCTTTACAGCATGGAATTACGAAAAAAATCATACTGCAAAAAGCGAGCGAGTGTTATTTTCCTAAAGTCGTTTGGGCCGGTCAAAAGCCACCCAAAGCGGCTCACTGTCTGGACAGTACAGATTCGAAGATATCAGCGGCATCATTGCGTGCACCTAGTAGCTAAGGCAGCGCTGCCACTTCTTCATCTCGAAGAGAGCAATTTCAATCGTTTCCCAGAGGTCTCCTACGCCCTCGATGGGTACTTCATCGTCGATCGTGACTTTGACCTCAAAGGGGGACCCGTCGACCGTCGTAGTCCAACAGCAGCGGAAAATATTTGGCCGCATCCACGAGCACGTAACTCCGTGGCAGCTAAATGGGGTTGGAAAGGTACTTCATGGACTTCGCCGCATGGAATTGTTCTCGACGGCCACTGTGTTCCACTCGAATGCAGGTCATGCATCCTTTCAATGCTAGAGCGAGAGCAAAACGAAACCAAAAACAGAAGACGGGGACGGAGACGGTAAACGCAAGTAAGTGTGATCGCCCGTTGTTGTTTGGTGTTATGTACCAACACGCCAAGAGATAAACAGTATAACCTCACAAGATCTCGCCATTGAAGCGGACTCGACCGACTAAATCACGACCATAGCCGATTCATCTGGGTCTGTATGCTTCATCCCAGACCCTGACAAATCGGAGGCCACAGGCCCTGGGCGACCGTTTCAGTTTCTCCCAAGTGTCAGTTCCAACGCCCGGTACTCTACGAGTAGCTCTCATCGCCTGTTTATCCTTCTTGGCACGCCAAAGTTCGTCCATCTTCCGTGTGAGTCCCAATCAACCTTGTCCACGAAGCCTCCATCGCAACAGTGCATAATATATCAATGTCGTCATCCGTACCAATATCAATCGTCAATATCGGCTAGCGACTACGGTAGAGGTGCACCGTATTTCTGCCTTATAAGGGTGGTCACTTGAGGATCTTTATACCTCACCCAAAACCTGATTTGGGAGGGAAACAAAAGTGCTACGGTATACCCGATGAACAATGTCAGGGCTTATGTAAATAAAGAAACAAATTGCAACATAATAATAATGAAATTCCGGCGATTTTGGGTTAAGGAGCCTTTACTAGCCTTTAGGGCCCGTCTTAACGAAGAAGAAAAAAAATCAATTTGGAATTTTTTTTATTCAAATCCGCTTTTCATTGGTCAACACACGCACCAGCACCAAAGATTAGGATCTTGGGGCATAAAAATTGGTGCTGGTGCGTGTGTTGACCAATGAAAAGCGAATTTTATTTTTATTTTTCCAAATTGAATTTATTTTATACTCGTTAATACGGGCCCTTAGGGCCCGTCTTAACGAAGAAAAAACATATTCAATTTGGAAAAAAAAAAAAAAAAAAATCCGCTTTTCATTGGTCAACACGCGCACCAGCACCAAATATTGGGATCTTGGGGGGTGCTGGTGCGTGTGTTGACCAATGAAAAGCGAATTTGAATTCTATTTTTTTCCAAATTGAATTTATTTTATATTCGTTAATATGGGGCTTTACTAGGTCATCCAGAAAACGTTTCAGCCAAAAAAAGGTATACCTCTATACCTCTATCGTAGCAAGCGTCATCGAAATCCTGTTGAAGGTCTCCAGACTGTTGTTCAGAGAACATTGCGCCGATCGCCTCGATGGCGTGCGTACGGGACGATAGCGGAAGTATCTTACAGGGAGCAGGAGCCAGCATCGGTTGGGGACTTGGAGCATGCGTCGGATAAATCACGCGAAACCTTAGCCCAACTCTGTATGACGGTTGATGTCCCATCCGGGGTCATGCAGATCGAAGATGGTGTCACGCAAGGAAGCCAATAGCGTGCCGCGTAGTCGTGGCAAGGCTATGCGTTGGGTGCCGTATAAACACTCAAGCAACTGGCAGGAGCGGCCACATAACGGGAGGCGGCCCAACGAGCCACCGATAGGGAAAATCAAAGGCCTCTTGCAGGATACCAGGTATGAACGAAAGGGTTGAGACCTCGTAGCTGGTGTGGCGACGGTAGGAGGGGGGGGGGGGGCATCCCAAAAGGTCTTGATGGGGTCAGGGGTGGTGCAACAGCGCTCGCGCGTGTCGTCCGAGTAAGGACCAGGGGGCGTGGTTGTCGTACTGAATCGCTCCGATGGGCATATGGAGCAGTTGACCCGATATAGGTATCCGGCAAGTCGCTGGGTTGCTATTTCTCCACGCCAGACAACGGCCTAATATGAAACTTGCGGCAAGCGAGGTGCTCGGTGGCCGAACAAGCAGAGGAGCCAATGTTTACTCACAAGCTAGCTGCCAGTTGATTCCGGGACACTATTTCTCCTACTCGAGGCAACCTCGACGAGTTGGTAGTCGCGTAACAGCACAATATCGGTGGCTTCAGAGTAGAGGTGATCATAACATTTCGGGCGAATAGATGTATCAGGAACGAGGGCAACAGAGCCTACCTTGACGTGGTGACATACTGTACTATGGTCACCGAGAACACGATGATGATGGAGTGAGAGAATATGCAGGGTGCGGTATAATCGTTCGACGAGCTACATCATGCTGCCGCATGCAAAACAAATTGCGCGTAGTAAGGCCTCTGGGGGATACCGTAGCCGTAGATTACGAAGGAGGCAGTGAGCCTGTTACAGATCGTGGAAGAATCGTAAATATACACGAACCGTGGTAGAGGTCTGCAGAGAGGGGCGGGCTTACCGAAGCCACCCCATGACCATTGGGGAGTGCGACGTTCCAGGAGACAGAGGTCACGCCCCCAGCCTTCGTAATGTTCCAGTCACCTTGGCCTATGAAGGTTTGGTGGCGATCCCCACGTCTAAAAGGGCAACCAAGACAAACTGTTCGGAGGCAGTACCGCTATGGATCTCGATCTTGATGGGCAATGAAGGGTCATCTAAAGGTCTCCGTATAATGATCACGTATTATTGTGTTCCGTGACAGGCTTAACAGCGAGGACTTCACCGCCATGGTCTCCTGGTGCGTAAATTCGCAAAGTAAAACAAATATAGAGCTGTGACGGCAGCGGCGCTACTGTCCCCTGCCTGTCATAGAGGTTTTACCTTGCCGAGTTGGTCAAAGATGGTTACGTCCATTCGGCCACTTTCTCCTCTTGTCTGTCTTGTCTCCGCTGCCTTCCTTGGACAACGGCGCGTTGTCCAGGTACGTTGTGTACAAGTATACGTCTAAGGTTTCGGGTAAACACTAAAGCATTAGCGATATTCTTGCACATCCGCGTCGCTGACGCACTTGATAGTCAAACCGCTACCTACGCCAGCATTTGCAACTACCAGAGCGTGCATACGATTTGCATCCATATCATTGGTCCCATGTAACCTTCACTAAGCATGCCGTCAATACCGCTAAATGGTTGCTATAAATTGTACTTGTATATAACACGCCATGCCTTGCTACCCCCCTTCCGCGAACAATACCCTACACGCCCTCCCCCCCCCCTTGCGTGTCTGGACCGTGGAGACACACCTGCATGACACCTTCTTACTGCCCCCTCCTCTTCCGGGCCCCGCTGATCAAGTGTCACAATGGCGACCCACACCTACCTGGACGAAAGCTCGTTCAGGCGAGGGTGCACTCAAGGGCATCGGTGATCGTAGCGGAAAGCGCGAGAAACAACATTTGTCGGGGGTTGGCGCAACGGAGAGCCCGTGGCATCTGGGCCTCGACGCCCGGCTGGTATTTCTCCTGGTAGCGGGAGATGAGTGTTTCGGTGAAGGGGTAGCCACCGATGGCATTAAGGGTTACGGTACGTTGTTATCGCGTGAGATACCTTGTTGTTGACCGGGCGGAGAGTCCTGATTTACGGCGTACGGTCGTCGAGGCCGTCTGGTCGGCTAGCTTCGACAATGATGGGCATATATATATATATATATATATCCGATTTGTCCTAGGTGGATGCGATTATCCAAATCAAAACACAAAACGAAACGGTGGAGCCCCTGCACAATAAATAGATAGGTTAACGCAGCCTACCGAATTCCACACCCATACGGCTACGATTGTTTGTCAAACATACATATAATACCATGTAGAAAATTCGTTTCTATGATCCACCAGCAACCGGCTGGTAGGTTGCTGGTATGTGAGTACAATGGCAAGCCAAATTGGGCTTCCTCGTGGGTATTTCGTAGGTATATAAGGTGAATTTTCAGAGTCGACGGTACTGCACAACATTTGCTGTCATTCAGATTTCGTGGTCGCTGGTTGACCCATAACTATATTTCGCAAGACCAGTATAACCCTGAGCAATCCCACGGTAGGGGTGCCACTTTTAGGCTCAATATTTTCTGGCCAGTTGTGCTTCTCACGTGAGGAGCTCAGAAAATTCTGCTGCGCCCTTACCGTGGGATGACTCCCCTTCGTTCCACTACGGCGCTCTGTAATTCAGCCCTGGTCGTGGTCACTTGCGTGGTGATCATCTCCACTCGTACGTAGTATTAATCGTAAGCATCATGGATTATAGTGTTTCCCGCAACACGTTTATTGCCGTTCTCGTGACCAGGTATCTCCCATGGCGGGCACCCACTGCCTCCTGACATTGCACAGCGCAAACGCCGTGTTCAGCCTACCGGCGGTGTCATGATCGACTGCCGACAAGTCAGAGTTGTCGCAGGCTTGCGCTACGAAGAATCGTTACTTCAAGAGCAGGCTCTGCATTCCTGTATGTTCGTCGCCAAAATGCGTATGCGTGGGCTCGGCAAGGACTCCGTTGTGCTGCACTCATTTTGGTGTACTGTAGTACTCTCGGTCGTAGTCGTTTCTCGTGGCCTAGTTTCGCACAAGCTAGAGACGCTGCGAGGGTTAAACGCATACGCACTCGCTGGCGCACCCTATCTGTGCTTTGCATTTGGGGACAGTTTACTTGGAGTTAGATTAGTGGCGGGCTATCGCTTGCAGCACAAAGTTGGTGATCTCCGCTCGATATGGACTCGCGGTGTGAGGCGGCCTTGGAAGCATGAATTGTTCGGCGCGCAACGAAAGTCGTTTGGTTAGAGAGGGGGCAAGTAGACCCAAGAACAGCCCCTTGGTGTAGCTGCTTCGAAGTGACTATAACGCGGGGGGGGCGACCGGCCACAAAGATTTTTTGTTAGTGTCATTTGTTGGACACTTTTTTTTCCTGCTTAACTTGCCTTGGGTGGTTTTACGCTCGGCGGCCTTCTGGACAAGTCATGGGCACAGCTGTTTCCCCTCCTCGTCCCCGGTACATACCATACATGCCTTCATCGAAGTGTTGTATGTCCGATTAATTTGCACGACAGGTATGTATGTTGCCCAGCAGTGCTAGACATGTGGGTTGCTGTGGAGATGGCACGGTTGTCAGCCCCTTTGTAACCGTGCCAACATTCCGAGAGCAGACTACGTACAGTAGTTGTAAGCAGAGCCGGGTATAAGGCTTGCAATGGTGCCGTGTAAAACAAAACAGATTTATCATTTACCAGGGACTATTTTGGAGCCAAAAGTGCTGCCTGCGACCACGAATATATATGATAATGACAATCTTGTGTTGACAATCATCTGTGGGCGCGCCGCAGAAGTATGACGAGTGGTACAACTCCGTGCCTTGTCGTTCGAACCCTTCATCCGACGCTCACTTGGTTTGCCCACAGGTAAGGCTGCTACTTGTGGTCGATACTGTAATCACAAATTACTTCCGTCACTTTTCCCCCTCTGATTTTTCACAAGGTTCATTGCCGTACGGTAGGCTTTTAGACTGCTATAGCACTACCATAATTCGTATCTTGCGCTCAACGACTTGAAAATAATAACGACACGTAGATAGGGGATGTGGAAAATTGCAGGCATTGAAGCCCCTTTCGAGCGATTTCCTTCTACGGACACGCAGTTCCACGCCATGTCCCCTTTTAGCGATGTAATAATTCGATTTTTTTGTGTTGTGTTCTCAGATACTCGTACCTAGTACCCTTGCATGTGCCATATTGCCCCTTGAGTGATAGTCTCACATTAATCCATGTGAATATATAACTGGTGAAAATAGTATGCTCCACTAGAACCAGGGCTCGATTCTCGATTTGGACACCATGTCACGAACTATAGTTCCCGCCACAAAGTGGAGCTTCTCAGCCCTCAAGGGCATCCTGCATCATGCCTTTATAGCCCTACAGTGATCTGTTCGCAACCAACGCGTTTTGAAGGGCCCTTGCCCTCTACCTGCCCAAACCTACGATCGGCTAAAGCTTGGGCCGACAGATCGTGGTTTGACACATAATGAAGCCTGACTCCTCGGCGCACTTGCCATCGTGGCGCTTTAACGTTCCCGCCTCGTAACACGCTCCAATCGAAAAACCACCAAGCCAAATACTGGTACAGTGTACCGATCGGGCGGACGTACATAAGTTCGGGCACTCCCTGCAAGCCGATGTGCTCACGCTCAGGACCCCGTTCAAGGAATGTCTGCTGGTGGGAGATGTTTCTTGGAGTATAGGCCTCGTGTCACCTCAAGACATATGTCGTGGATGCTGCGCACTTTCGTCCGGGGAGTTGGAATGCCTCTTTCTTCACGCTGGTCTGTTGCCACCTTCGTGCCAACACTCATCCGTTCTTCCCTTGCGGCAAGCGCTGTTGGGTGCATCGATCCAGAGAGGCGGCAATCCCAAGGCGACCCTATATTGTGCTTACTACATGTAATTAGAGTCAGATTTATGTTTGTTGATGTAAAGCCAGTACGTAGTGGTGGTGCGGTGCTATGTAAAAGGGCACTATTAATACAATAATATTACCGTATCAACAACTTAATAAGTATATACTGCTGCTATTAATAGTAACTTGCTGCAAAACTACGACGTAAGTAACTGTAGAAAATGCCGTTCGCCTCGTCGTGTGCAAGAAAGATATCTAAATAATATATAAATAGCATCAGATTCTATATAGCCCCCCGTTTAGGATGGATTTGGGAGCGCTCCTCCAGCTGTGATGTGTGATGATGATGATATATGATCGATAGTGTTACAGCATTGTGATGATCGATCATGATTTTCTCCAAAACCTAAAAGGGGCACACAAAACGAACATATATATAATAGCATACCTGGTACGTACATAAAGTGGGTACTACTACTGTACCCCGAATTAAAAGCGCCTCGTGACAAGCCGAAACAGGCATATTGCTCCTGTCTGTAGTGGGTAATATATACATACATACCGGTAGCTTTTAGTACACAGGCGGGACAAACAAGCCGTTTTGACCGCTGAATGGACGCTCTTCGTAACTCGGGGTACCCGCTGCTGCATCATATATTATTTTCCCTCGTTCCGGCTCGTTCGCTAAATTAATTAAGTATACCCCCCCCCCATCCCGTACACACCACATATATACATATATATATATTCGGATCCCTCCCTAACTCAGATCGGGGGGAACATTTGAAGGTCCGAGGACCAACGCCCAAACGGGTAGGGTGGATCGTAAATGATCCGAGTCTGGCGGGAAGGCTTCTTGGCCTGGGTTTTTGTTAGTGGATGAGCTGCGGCAAGTTCCACACTACCCGGAGAGTTTACTCTTCGGGTGGCTATCCCCACCGCACCGGGCCCCTTCGGGGGTCAGGTCGGGTCAACATGCTCAAGTTCCCGAAGGTCGTAGACAGCAAGGGCTGATACTTCCGAGGGGGCATGGAGTGAA
>MEHQ01001895.1:176976-274706 GCA_008828725.1 Saccharina japonica
AGAGGGGGTTAGTACGTAGGGTAGATGGTGGGGGATACATTGTATTTAATATTGGTAGCATATTGAGTATGTATCGTATTTCATTATGGGGGTGAAAAAGTCAGGGCGGAGATGGTGTAACAGGTATACTTTACACAGACAGGTCTTTTTGGTGTTGTCATGTGATAATAATGTTGATCCTTACATAGATTACCAAACCAAGTAACTCCCTGTTTTTTGTAGTCGCGGACCCATGTCGATCCACGGTCCATTCCAGTCCCGTTGATCAGGTCGTGTCGGCATAGAGGATTGCTGTTTTACGTACCCATCATTCCTCATTGATGGTGCATGTGGGCAATCTATAGACAGGTTTACGCACGCACGCGGTTTTTCACAGCGGTGATCCCACAGTAGTACAGGACACCTAAGCTAATAAGAAACAGGCTAATAAGAAATCCAGGCTGATATTTAGAGTAAAATAAGAAATTCGGGAGTCGTTATCTTGAAGTTAGTGTAGAAAGCACCCTCTTTGAAATAAGAAATCCAGCCTGGACCAGATTTCCTGTTTCTTATTATTAATAGGTGTCCTGTACTACTGCACATGGCGTGGCGTTGGCAAGAATTCGTTGAGAGCTTTTTTTCCATGATATAACGTACCAAGTATGTACCTGGTATGTATATATATACGTAGACCGTAGACGCATCTCTCGGATTTTGATCTCTCCCCTCTGACGCAACCACACCTCGCCTTGCCTTGCCTGGAAATTTGTGCCAGAGGGGGGAGGCTGAAATGTTGTTTGAATCTAAGATTCATTCGATGGCAAAAGCTGTGACCTGAGAATTTCAAAAATGGTTGAAAGTTACGTACGTCCCACGTGCACAATAAAGTGCGCCTCCTGTCTGTTGTTGAAACCCGCCGCATGCTCTCGTCGTGTGCTCTCTAGTGCTGCAAGACTGCTGCTGGTGCTACTCGTCTGCTATTGCTGAGCTGGTGTTGCGCCTGCAATTGGCTGTACCCCACTCACACGCTCGCTACCCGAGACAACACAATATATCTGCTGCGCCTGCTGGACTGAGGCCAGCCAGCGCCAACTTAACCGCTGGCAAGTCGGAAACCGAGGCAACAGGTTGTTGAAGAGTGCGTGATATCGTCACACAGAACCTTTGACTGCTTGCTTACGTACAGCAGCAGACTGCAGTGGGTCGGAGTTGCTGTCAACCAAGTTGCGTGGGTGTCGTCGCTGCTTCTCTCGCCAGGGGGCACGCCCACGACTAGGACCTGACGAGGACCTGACTAGGAGCTGAAGCTCCCATGGACGGTCGACGCCTGCAAGAGCTGCGCGATGTGTACACGAAGCTCTCGCACCAGAGCACGGGGCCGACTGTTGTCGGGTCGGGCCTCGACCAGCAGGGCAGAGGAAGCACGCTGGAGACATCCACTGCAGCAACAGCAGCAGCAGCAACAGCAGCACCCGTAGCACTACCACCACCGCCACCACCACCAGAAGCAGCAGCGGCAGCAGCAGCAGCGGCAGCAGCAGCAGCAGCAGCAGCAGCAGCAGCAGCAGCAGCAGAAGTTGATACGTTGGGAAGCCGTGGCTCACTCCAACGAGCAGCAGGAGAGGCGGAGACCGGCGAAGATACAGCACCTGCTGTGAGCAGTTCTACAGGGCAACTGAAAGTCGAGGAAAGCGGGCCGTGGCCTGGTAGCGCGGGCGGAGGGCCTCTGCCGATGTCTTCGCTGGCTGCTACGGCTCCTGCTGCTGCTGCTGCTGTGATTGCTGCAGCAGGGCCAAGCTCTGCCCGTCTTGCTCCTTCTTCGCGAGGGTCTGTCGCGCGGATTTTTTCAAGAACCGACAACAACAGCAGCAGCAGCAGCAGCAGCAACAACAACAACACCAACAACAGCAACAACAGTACCAACAACAGCAGCACCAGCAACAGCAACAACAGTACCAACACCAACAACATCAGCAAGATGAGTCTGCTGCAGAAAGACGCCTTGTTGGAGCAGCAGACCTTGAACGCTCTCATGGCAGGAAGACCTCTAGGGGGAGGCTCGACCAGCCTCCGAAGCACGAGGACCGAGCTCAAGAGAGAGGTGACCGCTGCCACGGAGGAGCTGGAGAGAGGGTTGGGGGTGGACCCGAAGAGGAGACGGAAGACGAAGCACGTGGAGCGGAACTCCTTCTACCCTTCCTCGTACTTCGAGTGGACCGAGGAGCTCATGGTGACCAAAGATGCCTCGTATCGTATCTATAGGAAACCCCGCGGCTTGACCATACAAAAACTACGCACGAGTACGAGTACGAGTACGAGTACGAGTACGAGTATGTGCGTTCGAGTGCTGCAGTTGTATTGACGTCTATTTACGGAGGACCATACAGTACAGGACACCTACAAGTAAGAAGCAGGAAATCTGGCCCAGGCTGGATTTCTTATTTGAGATAGGGTGCTTTCCACACTAATTTCAAGATAACGACTCCCGAATTTCTTATTTCCCTCTAAATCTCAGCCTGGCTTTCTTATCAGCCTGTTTCTTATTGGGTGTCCTGTACTGTAGTAAATAGGACCAAATATTGTTGATCAAAATAGGTAAATATATAGGTTTTTGTGTCTACCGTAGGTCCTGTTTAGTAGTGTTTACTATGGTCCCCCCGTAACACGTACGACTACGTACGGCTACGGCTATGAACGTAGACTAATAATAATAATCTACTACTAGTACTTCGTACCAATATGTGCCGAAATATACGGACCGTTTGGATTCCATAATAACATATGAATGGTGCTTATATTTCGCGACAGAGTGGGATTCTAAAAAACAGTACCTGGTACATTCATTTGCGTTCATTTTGTTCTGTTTTTTCTCCGTTTCACAAGCAGTCTGTGACCGCAGAATTTGTGAGGCGCCTTTACCACTCTTGATAAAGTACCAAATATATTACGATTTGTTGGTGTTTTTACGTGTTTTTGGGTGTTTTTTTTTATCAAATCACGAGAACCCGTCGACCCAACCCAGCCCTAATCCTATCCCTAACCCTAACCCTAACCCCAGCCCTAGTCCAGGCTAAGGCTCGACCCGTGCGCGGCTTCGCCGCGCGTTTTGGACAAATTTGAAAAAACAACTCGCGGACCACTACCAAAACCGTAATATATTTGGTACTTTATCTGGTACGATTTGTGGGTCAAGAGCTCTGGTAAAGGCTACTGGAATTTGTAAGCATATCTCTGTACGTAGGATTAGGAATCAGGAAACACACTGGGTGTACTGATGATGTGGTTGCGCAGAAAGAACGGGTTTAATGTGAAGACACACACACAATACAAAAATGCGAGATACAAAAACCTGCTGCGAAAGTAAGTGCCTTTAGAGCTGATCCTTATACCTAGTAGCTAAGTATTTAGGGACAGTTTACTTGGATGTAGTGCGGTACATTGTTTTGCAGTATACCACGTTGTCCCGAAATACAAGGACAGTTTTATGTTGAATTATAAACAAAACGGTCCTTATATTTAGGGGCATAGTAAGTTCAGAGACGCCAACGCGCCCTAGCTTTTTTTTTCCTTTTTTTCTCTTTTTTCTCTTGCATGCACCTGGATTGCTAGCAGGGTAGGTCTTGCCTGTCGTATATGGCATTGCATTGTCTGCTCTGCTTACTGCACTGAGCGCAGTATCTCTGTGTCGTAGTTTTGTGACCACAGAACTGGTACCTTTTCAGCATGAAGAATCGGCACGGACACTGGGTGTGCTGGATGTCGACGGGTAGAAAGGAAGTTTAATGTGAACAACACACACCCAGATGGCCGGTCTCTTATTAGGCAGCAGTAGGTACCCCTAGTTAAAAGCGCCCCGTGACAAACCAAAACAAGCGCTCTTATCCCCTTGAGAACTGGTCCCACGAATTTGGGGGAAAACCACCTTGGAATTAGTGTGGGACATTTGTTTTCCGTCCTGAATGGGTTAACTAGACAACGCTCTTATCTGTAGTGTGGGGACTATATAGGTTTTAGCGCAGGCGGGACATGCCCATTTGATCGATTTTAACTCCCGAATGCTCTTATCTCGAGTCGATGTTTAACTCGGGGTACCCACTGGCTGTAGTCACACTACTTAGTACCGGGTAGCATCTTTGATCATGAGCGCAATGAATGCCACAGCAGTTAGAATTCTCAGCGCCCCTCATTACTTTTGTCGCAAATGTGGACATGGTTTTGATCCCAACGCGAAATTCCAATACCAATAGTTCAGACGTGGGACAGATCATCGACCCCGATTTAAATGATGTAATGAATTCAGGGTGGATAGATTCCTGATCTGTATGATCTGTGTAATCTGTATGACCTGTATGATCTGTATGTTATGTATGATCTAGCTCATGTTGAGTGGAATATGTCGTATAATCTGCACGATCTAGCGCATGTTTACTGGGTAGGATCTGTCCTCTACAGATCCTTCACAATATCTTAGCGGCGGGTTAGGATTTAGATTGTCTACTGTAGATAGACAGATAGGTCATGATCTGTTGGATGTGTGAAACAGTGTGTCCCCCAAAACAAGCGCGGTTGGTTGTCGTCGTCAAGGAGTTCTATCGTCACCAGGCTTTTATTTAATCGCTTTCGATTCCGTGGTCCCACGCATTCCGCGCCTTTTTCCCGTGCGGTGTTTCTGTTCGGGCCGTCCACGCAGGCGAAGAACCTCTCAGAGAGAGCCACGGGTTCCTTTGCCGCCGCCATCTTCGAGCTGGGGCTGAAGCACTCGTCGCCAAAGGTGACACAAAATGTCCACAGATCAGACAGATAACGACCTACTGTGGACCATCTACAGATCATCTACAGATCATCCAGATCATCTAGTAGATCCCATACTACTATAGATCACCTACAGTGTAGATGATCTAGATCATTTAGAGCATCTAGATCATCTACAGATCATCTAGATCATCTAATTCATCTGGATCACCTAGATCATCTAGATCCCGCACCAGCATAAGAGTGTCATGCTGCGCACTTGTCGGAGAGCTCCTTGCACGGTGACAGAAACTTGCACAGATCGAACAGATCACGATCTAGGTAATCTATATACGATACGACTATTAATAATATGCGCGCGTGTCGGAGGCCTTCTTGCACTGCTGTACCAATATACTCATTAGGTACTGCCCCACCATAGCAGCAGCAGCAGTAGCAGCAGCCCGGGCTGTTTCTTACTACCGATAACCATCAAACCTCTTGGACGCGTTTTTCCCGTTGAAACCCCAGCTACCGCTGCATCCGCCAAATGAATTCACTGCATGCCAGACATATCTATATATATGTACCCGCGAACAATACAAAAGGAGACTCCTGAAAGATAAGGACCGTGTTGGTATTATAACTACCGTAGTTGTCCCCTATCTAGTGCCTATAGTGCCGGTACTCTATGCGCCAGCCAACAATACCGGCACTATAGCGGCAAACGGTTGGGAGGACCACCGATGGCGAAGGAGCTATCACTGACAGGAAGAGACGAAAGCTAGGGTAGCGAATGGGATTAGGCACCCCAGTAGCACTACTCCGCACACTATTAACAGTTACCTCTCTGGTGAATCCAATATGTGCCAAGCGATTCCACCGGCACTATAGCGGGCAACCGGCACTACTCAACCGGCACTAAAGAGGGACCACCACTACTGTACCGGCACTATAAAGCGACCGTTACATTCCTGGACAGAGTGGTTCTTAGTGGTTCTTGCTTATCTCGATTGTCGACAATCACAACCGACCACATCGCCCGTTCTCCCTCACTCCCACCCCCCTTAGCGTACCCTTCCTCTCCCCCCTTCCCCCCGGTCGTGGTATCCATCCCCCCCCCCCCATGAAAGCAATGTCTGTCGTGTCGACGAAAGCCCAATGTGCTCCGTCCCGGCATTGTAGGGATGTGAGGGTCTATGGTCATACGACTACGGCCGTGCATGACGCCCCCCCCCCCCCCCCCCCCGCCCCCCCGTCCATTTATCCCACCCTGGATCCTCGGTTGGATGGCGTTGTGATAGGTGCTGATGAAGCTCATGCCGCCGAAAGCGGAACGGCTGACGACGGAACACATCAAGAGTCGCCTTCAAAAGTACCGTCTCCATGCCCACCGCTCCAAGGTGACCAAGCGCTTCTTTTTTTGCGAGCGATTTGTGATATACAGCAAGCGGTTTTATTATGTATAGCGATAAAGTGGTTCGTTATACTGTACTGGTACATAGCAAAAGCGGTTTATTCTGGCAGCAAGTGATTTTTTATACTCGTAGCAAGCGATTTAGTTGCAAGCGATGTGTTGGGAGCGAAGGGAGTTGAGATGATATTCACGGCAGCCTGAAATATTTGGCATGCCTGGATGGGGTATGCCTTAAAAGGGGCGTGCCTTAATATGGGCGTGCATTAATAGGGCATGCCTTAAAAGGGTATATGCCTCAATAGGGCATGCCTTAAAAGAGAATGTCTTAAATGGTGTGTGCCTTAATAGGGTGTGCCTTAATAGGGCGTGCCTTTAAGAGCATGCCTTTATAGGGCGTGCCTTAATAGGGCGTGCCTTAAAAGATCATGCCTTAATAGGGCGTGCCTTAATAGGGCATGCCTTAATAGGGCGTGCCTTAAAAGGGCATGCGTTAATAGGGCATGCGTTAAAAGGGCGTGCCTTAAAAGGGCATGCGTTAATAGGGTATGCGTCAAAAGGGCATGCCTTATTAGGGCGTGCCTTAACAGGGCATGCCTTAATATGGCGTGCCTTAATAGGGCGTGCCTTAATAGGGCATGCGTTATTATGGCATGCCTTATTATGGCATGCCTTAATAGGACGTGCCTTAAAAGGGCGTGCCTTAATATGGCGTGCCTTAATAGGACATGCCTTATTAGGGCGTGCCTTTATAGGGCGTGCCTTAGTAGGGCATGCTTTAATAGGGCATGCCTTAAAAGGGCATGCCTTATTTTTGAGCTGGCATGCCTTAAAAGGGCATGCCTTATTTTTGAGCTGGGTGAAGCCGTAGACTCTACGTATAGAATGCCTGAAACTGGCAGGGAGATCCGCGCCGTTCAACCGAAAATCTCCGGGGACAAGAAGTATTTTTATTTTTTGCAGACGTGTCTACCGGCACACACAGCAGTCAGTTGGCGACAGTTGTGTACAAATATCATATATCCACCAGTAGCACAAGAACTTTCGTGCAAAATTCGAGAGTAGAAAGATTAAGATATGAACTCCCATTTTCTCGAGTGATATATACATATCCATACACTGCATACATCTGGTGACACAACGCCAATCAGTACGTATTATACGTACACATGATATGATAGTCGCTGTTTTTTTTATGTTTTGGGTGTGTGCCGTCATGTGTGTGTTGTCTCAACATGAATCCGTTATTTTTTACCCAAACAACATCACTACGCCCAGTGCCTGTCCTGACTCTTCATCCTAAGAAAATGCGTAATTTTTCTATCCGTGGGCGATTGTTTGGATTATTTATTTTTCGGTGTGTGTCGTGTGCTGAACTTTTTATTATCGCAGGACGAGTTTTTGGATTTTTTCAACCTTCGCCTCAAGGAAAAATACAGGGAGTTTCTCAAGAAGGAGGCCTGGCGGAATTCGCCCCACCAGCAAGGGTCTGCTGGGTCCCCGGACGATGGAGAGTATGACAGCGGAGGTGGCGAAGATGGCGGGGGGGGAGGGGCGGCGAGCACAGCAAGCGGGGGGGAAGGGTCAGCGGCGGGAGACCCGGCGCCCAAAGCTGGGCTGGAGGTCAAGGTCGATAGCCAGACGGTGAGAACCTCGGGCCGCGCTCCCGGGCAATCGCTGTGGAGTAGAGGGCTGTGTAAACCTTGCGCACCTCGGGCAGATGATGAGCTATCTATATATCTATATATCTATACAGATCATGATCTATCTATCTATCTATCTACACAGATCATGATATCTCTATCTATCTACACAGATCATGATCTATCTATCTATCTACACAGATCATGATATATCTATCTATCTACACAGACCATGATATATCTATCTATCTACCGTAGATCGTGATCTATCTATCTACACATATCTTATATATATATATCTACAGTAGATCATCTAGTTCTTCACATATATGTTCTGAAAGGATCAAGGTTGTACGTAAGGGATCTGTACGGTTACAGACCCAACCCAGGAAACACGCGCCAGATCCTGCGGAATTGTACGGCGGGTTCCAGCCGGCAACATGAGCTAGATCATATCATGCAAGATCGCGGAAACAGATATATCTGCCTTGAAAGATCTAGATCATTTTATGTGGGAATGATCTGTAGACGATCTGTCCAAGGTGTGAAGTGAAGCCTTATGATAGCCCAGATTCGACAGAATGATTGAAATATGCCTGACTTTTTTTTGCGACCTAGTAGTAACCCTAACTTCCCTACGTACCGCCTGGGGCATATTCTCGGAGTGAGTGTGTGTGTGTTCTTCACATTAAACCTTCCTTTCTACCCGTCGACATCCAGCACATCCAGTGTCCGTGCCGATTCTTCATCCTAGAGAGGTACCAGTTCTGTGGTCTACCCCTAGGTAAGCCTAGGTAAGAGGGGTGTGGTGGAGGCCGAGAACAGCTATCTTAACTAGCCTTCTCTCTTATCTACGTTGGGAAAAATACAGTTTTTAAGTGTTGGCGAGTCCAGCCGATTGGGCCCTCCCTTAAGTAGGGGTACCCACTGATTATGCATATATATAACATCTATTATGGGGGACCATAGTAAATAGGACCTACGATAAATATTAAAACCTATACATATACCTATTTTTACCAACAATATGTGGTCCTATTTACTATGATCCCTATTTTTACTAACAATATGTGGGTCCTATTTACTATGGTCCTCCGTAATACAAAACCCGTAAGTACGCGCGATCGAAGTACCACGCTCAGCTTACAAATATGAGTTTCGACGACATCCTCGATCGCACAGCTGTTTTTTTGTTTTTGTTTTAGAAACATGTAAGGAAGTCGCCTCCTCAGATGATGTCGGCCGCGTCGCGGTCTTGGGGCGGGTTTTTGGCCGAGGGATTGACGAGCACGTTTTATGTTGTGTATGTGGCAAGGAGGGGCCTTCATGAGACCCAAGTGTAAGGAATAAGGCGGATGATTGGATGTCTCGCGAGTTTTGTTTCTTGTTTTAAGGCTGGTTTCTATACGTATACGTCCGTTTTTATTTCTTTATTTATAATTTTTGACTTAGTGCAGAGCGAAAGAGGAGGCACAGAGGGGGGGGTGTTTGACCAATCAGGTGTCGTATGCCGGCCTGCTGCGAGCACTGATTTTCTTACGGCTGGATGGTTTGGTTTGTTTTGTTTTTGGTGATTTATATCTATGTTTGAAGTACGTATATATATATGTTTTGGTTTATCTTGTTTTTCGTGTTTATTATCGATGTACGTATCTGCATTGTTTTGTTTTGTTTTGTTTTTCGTGTGCTTGATATTTTCATCTTTGTTGGCGAAAAGCACTCACACATCAGCCTGACGTCATATTCGAGTAGACAACAGGGAAAAAATGTTTTTAAGAATCGCATAAAAACGCATCTTTGAAGTACAAACAAACCCTTTTTTTTCGTAGCATACCGTTTTCGTTGACGGCCCCTTTTAGGTTTGTTTCACCGCCATTTATTTTTATTTTTCCTTGGCGTTTTTTTGCTTTTGCCCCGCGTCCTCCCCAATTATTTACGACAGGTGGGCGACATTCACGAATTAGGAGCGCAGTGCATACGAGAGCAGGTTCACCTACAGGAGATCATGCGGCATCACATCTCCGCGCAGGTCAAGCTGCAGGCCGAGATTTTCGAGCACCTCACCACCGCCTCCGCTGACGCCCCTGCCGCCCCTGCCGCCGCTGCTGGTGGTGTTGGTGGTGTTGGTGGTGCCGGTGGTGGTGGTGGTGGTGGTGGTGGTGGTACCGGTGAGGGCACGAGGCCGCGAAGCCAGAGCGACTCCGGCGGAGTGCTGAGGGGGTAACGGAAGAGGAGAGCGCTGGTGGAGCGCGCTTGTCTGGTGCTTGGGCTGGTGGTGGTGGTGGTGGTGGTGCCGCTGCTGCTGCCGCTGCTGATGCTGCTGATGCTTGTGGTACTGGAGCTGAAGGTGTTGGTACTGGTGGTGGTGGTGGTGTGGATGCTGGTGGCTCTTGTGCTGGTGCTGATGTTAGTAGCGGTGTTGCTGCTGCTAGTGGAGGAGACGCAGAGGGGGTAGATGATATGGTTGAGGTGGCGCTGACGGTGCTGTTGCTGTCGCTGCTGCTGGTACTTGTGCGGCTGGCGCTGGTGCTGGTGCTAATGATACTGCTGCTGCTGCTGCTAGTGGAGGAGGCGCAGAGGGGAGGGGTCGGGTCGAATCGGCTCGGCTCGGATCGGCTCGGGTCGGCTCAGGTCGGCTCGGGACCCATCGAGTCGGGTCGGGTCGGGTCGGGTCGGGTCGGATCGGGTCGGGGGAGATCGGGTCGGGTCAGATCGGGTCGGGTCGGGTCGGGTCGGGTCGGATCGAATCGGGTCGGTTCGGGTCGGGTATGGTCGAAGATAGCGCATGTTGCAGGTTGCGGGGGCGCAGTGGTGCTGACCGATTGCTCCATCGTCGGCCACCTCGCCGCAGCCCCTGCCCAAGCGTTCACCACCCCGCCCCGCTCGTGGCTCCCGGCGGCGTGGCGAGGGTGCCTGTGGCCGGTGCCGTGCCCCTCGAGCTGGTGTCTGCGGTGCTGTCCCGACCGCCGATCGCAAACGACCGACGCGATGATTCATCTCAACATGTTTGGCTACCGATTGAAAGAGTGGTGGGAAGTTTCAAGGGTTTTCTCGCGGAGATCAAGGAGGGGGGAGGGGTCGGGGTGTTTGTGGGGGTTTAAAAAAATTGGCGTACGATCGAAGGATGGGCAGGAATTCAAAGGGTTGTTCGTGGAGATGCGCAGGCGGGGTGCGGGGGGTGGGGAGGGGAGGGAGGGGCTCGTCGTCGTCGTCGTCGTCTATGTTTGTGAGGCTCGAAGTGCCATCGGCGTTTTCAATCCGGGTGGGTTTTGACTCAATCCGGGTGGGTTTTGACTCAATCCGGGCGGGTTTTGACTCCTCCGCAGGAGATTTTGGTTTTTGCGATCATGTGATTATTTTGTTTTGTTTCGTCGTCGGTAGCGTTTGGAGCCGTTCGTTACGATGCCTGGCTTGTGTGAGTACCGCGCGCACGTGTGAGTATGTATTGAGCGTTTTTTTTTTTATGTGTGTGTCCGTGCTCCGCGTCTGGTATTGCCGTCGTTGTCTCGGGGCTGAGCCGGCGAGCTGTGGCTCTGGGTGCAAGCAGTACAGTCGATATCAGCAGGGAGTAAGGCCAGCGTAGCTGACGGGCCGGCGTGAGTGTGAGCCTCGCTGTCGTCGGGAGGGGCGGCAGGACGGAGGCTTGATTGGTTTGGAGTGATGAGAGTCTTGATCGGTCGATGACAACGATTTTTTATCGGTCCGTATCCGTGCGAAAGAGACCTTATTGGTCGGTGAGAACGAGACTCGATGGGTCGGTAAATTAACGAGAGACTTGATCGTTCGATAAGAACCAGACTTGATTGGTCGGTGAAGAACCAGACTTGACTGGTCGGTGAAGAACCAGACTTCATTGGTCGGTGAAGAACCAGACTTCATTGGTCGGTGATAAGTATACTCGATTGCTCGGTGAGAACAAAACTTGATTGGTCGGTATCGACGAAACTTGGTTGCTCCGTGAGAGCGAAACCTGATTGGTTTGTTGTCAACGAAACTTGACGCTGGTTGGTCTGTAAGAACGAGAGTGTAAGAACGAGACTCGATAGCTCTGTCAAAATTAGGCCCTTTACTCAGAAAGTACAGGACACCTGATAAGAAACAGGACAGCTGGTTCAGGGGGGATTTCTTACTTGATAACGGGTGTGTTTCTACCCTACATTCTGTATAACGACCCCCGAGTTTTTTGTTTTCCTGAAATTCCCCGCCTGCCTTTCTTATTGCTCGTTGTCTCATTAGGTGTCCTGCACCGTACGTTTGAAAAGGTGAAACTTCACAGTTTGTAAATACGATACTTGATAGGTATGTAGGAACGCGACGTGCTTGGTCGGTGGTTTTCCAGTGGTGAAAAGGCGTGTTGCCTGGCCATTTTGCTCCCAACATGCTGCACGTACCTCTAGGTGCAGGGTTGGTTGGGGGGTGAGAATGGGGGGAGGGGAGTGGCGTACTTATTTGTTGCTTGCCTTAGTCATTTGACCATTGACCACGCATCCATTTCGAGACGGAGCGGGGGGGGGCGGCTACGGCGCTCCAAAATGCACGCTTTGTGCACACCTCGTGGTGTCGTTGATCAGTGAGGGTGGTTGAGGCTGCTGTGTTTCAGTCGCTCTGGTTGTTTTAATAGTTTAACTCGGCCTTTTTTACGCAAGGACGTCGGATGGTGGTTGTTGAGCGCCTGTTGCTGGGCCCAAGGTTAATATTCATAAAAGCTTTCACAACGGTTCACAAAGGTCCACCAAAGTTCGCAACGATTACTCCGGACAGATCATGATCTAGATCATCTAGTTCCTCAGCTGCCGTCTCGAGAGGTTGTGCAAGGATCTGCCTTGTACAGATCCAGAACCCAGGAAACGTGTGCTAGATCATGCAGATTATACGGCCGGCTCCCACCCGGCAACATGAGCTGTAGATCATACAATATCGGGAACAGACTTGCCGTGAAAGATCTATAGGGCATCAAATGGGAATAGATAATCTGTCCGAGGTATCACGAGAGGCTGTTTTTGAGGGTGGCTCACTTAACCCCTCAAGAACTGGTCCCCCGTTTTTGGGGACAAATTACTTGGGATTAGTGTGGGATTAATTTTTCAGATATGAATGGGTTAAGGGTCTACACTCGTATACCATACACCCAAAAACTTGTTTTTGAAAAAAACTCTCAGCGCAACCCGATGATGAACAGAATCCCATGTCCTATAGGTATATGTGATGGTATTACCTGAAACCCATTGTGATTTCACGCGCAGGTTCGTGTCCTGCCGACGACGCCATTTGTGAAGATAAGCCACGGCCTTACGACCGCGGCATCATGCACTCAGTTTATGCAGTATGGGGCAAGCCCGACTACTGTGCAGGTTCACTCAGGTTACTCTCAATCACTCGCACTCACACGTGTTTGGTTCATATTATTAGCGGTTCCTTGCCTCTCCAGAAGTTCTGAGCAGGAGGGGCAAGTATTCCTCTTCTCAGAGGAATATATAATAGTAACGCCTCCACAACAATAGAGGGGAAACGGAGATATCATGAATACCATGACATATCCGCAAAATCGTGTCACAAAGGGTGGCACATTCCGACGATTTGGGGTTAAGGAGCCCCGTCTTTCGCAAAACACTTTAGCCAAAAAAAGGTATACCTTATACCTCTACCGTAGCACGGGTCCACGACGGTTCGCAGGGCTCCATCGCGGTTCACAAAGGTTCACAACGATTCACAAGATACAATAAAGGGTCGCAATGGTTCACAGGAACTTCATTGCGGTTCACAAAAGATTCTCATGGGGTTCGGAAAGGTTCACGACGATTCACAAGAGAGAATAAGTGTTAACAGTGGTTCACAAGGCTTCATTGCGGTTCATAAAAGATTCGCATGGGTTCGCAAACGCTCACCACACGAACTAAAAAAAGGTCGACGAAAGTTTCGCAACGGTTCACAAGGGTTCATAAAAGGTTCACAGACGTTCACAGGACTCCATTGCGGTTCACAATCAAGGGTTCGCAAAGGTTCACAAAGGTTGGCAAAGGCTAACCACGGTTTACAAAGGTGGACAAAGGTTCGCAACGGTTCAACACTGGGTGCATCAAGGCTCACAAACATCCACAAATGCCCTCACTGGATCGCGAAGGTTCTCTGTTCGCAACGGACCACCAGGAGCGCAAAGGCTCACAAGGGCTCGCAACGGTTACAGTAGCATCAATAGAAGAATGCACACACGAACAAACGTTTTCCTCGGATGAATCGTTCCATTTCCTTTATGTCATTTTTCTCTTTGCAGCCATTGATGTTTGCGGTTGATTGCTAGGACACGTCGAGAGCGTGAGGATGCATGACTAAACGAGCATGTATGATTTCGTTCATTGCACGAGTACGTACAGCTTCAGAAACAGGCACAGCAGTAAGCTCGAGCGTTGTACGCGCACGAGCACATACTGTACTTCGAGTGTGTAGGAGTACGAGTATACGCACCCTCTACTACTATACAAGGCTACTGCTCTGTGCCTCTCTATATATTAAGGTATGTTTTTTTTTAGTATCATCTGCTTTCCTTGTGTTTCGTTTGATAATTGTTTTCGAAGCTTACAGAATGTTGGATTTGAAATGTGAAATATGTCCCACTTTTTTACATTGAAGTTGAGTGCATTTATTTTTTCATCCTTGGTTTTCGAATTTTGAGCCTGGTTCTAGGCTGTGTATTGTCAAAACCATTGATTTTTGCGGTTGGTTGCTATAACACGTCGAGTGTACGATAGTTTATGAATGGACGGGCATATATCATTCCTTCGCACGAGTACGTACAGCTTCAGAAACAGGTACCTGGTACAGCAGTAAGCTCGAGCGTTGTACGAATACGAGCACATACTGTACTTTGAATATGTAGGAGTACGAGTACGCACGCTCTTCTATGCAGGGTTGCTGTTATGTGCCTCTCTACATACTATGGTATGATTTTTTTTAGTATCACCTTGCGTTTCTTGCGTTTTGTTTGAGAATTGTTTTCGAATCTTACAACACCCGGATGTTGGATTTCAAGTGTGAAATATATCCCACTTTTTTACACTGAAGTTGGGTGCATGTATGTACTACGTGCACAAGTGAGTATATTAATGGAACATGAACGGTTACGAGGCTATTTGTAGCAGATGCAGCCCGAGCACGATCACGTAAGTTTTACAATTTTCAAAGTAACAATCAGTGCGTTCAATGGCCAGTTTAGCGCCGATTCCTCTTTCGTTCGCCTTTCGTTTCGCCTCGAAACGGAGCAGGTTCATCATGTTTTTTACACTGTACTTTTTTGTGCTTTTCATGCGCTGCCTTTCAATGAATTACAACTAATTCCTCGCCAGCGTGTTGCAACTTTTAAATGTGCTTGTTTTCTTTGCTGTAAACCTAAACCTTTATCTCCAGCCATATTATGAATTTCGTATGAAACTCTTGGCATTCCTTGCAATTTTCTTATTTTGTCTTTAGTCGAATGAAACAATTCCGGCACCCATGCGGAGCCCTTGTGTGATATATATATATATATATTATATTATATTTTGAAGTTTTAGTTTACGAAAAAAAGGTGACAATAAAGTCACGAATACACGCTCCGGTGTGGCACACCGTTCATACAATACAAAAGACTGGCGCCACTTTTTTTGTGCCCGACAAGTGCCGGGACAACTGCCAGCGATCCCGTCCAGTGGAGTACCGCGCTTTTTGCTTTCAGCAAAAGGGCAACCCTTAGAATTCTGCGGTATTCAAATCCCGTCCCGTGGGGTATGCCATGTTTTTTTCTTCCCGTGATATCTCGTCCCGCGCAATCTCGTGCCGTTTACGTCCCGTAAAATCCCGTCCCGTGCAGTCCCAAGATATGTTCATCTTGTGCAAACAATCCCGTAAAATCCCGTGATGGTTCAATCCCGTCCTGTAACATGCCGTGCTTACCGTGGCCCTTCCTGTCCCGTCACGGGCAATCCCAGGAGGATTCGATCCCGCGGGATCTTGTTCCGAACGAAAAACCGGTACCGAGGAAAGCCCTGGTAAAAACAAATATGTGCAATTCTGACGCTGGCAGGTCAAAAACAATTATTTTCCGCTCGTTGCCCCGCCGTACAAATAAGCCGATTCCGTTTTCGTGGAATCCCATTCCGTATATATAGTCCATGCTAGTCTAAGTGTGTTGGGCTACTGGTAAACGGTTAACCAAACGCCCGCTACCCAAACGCAGGTGTTATGCCCGGCCGTACGAACAATCCGCGTCCTTCCTCGTGCAACCCATTCCATGTGATCAGGTGTTAGGCTGTTGAGCTACTGGTAAAAGATTAACAAATCTACTGGTAAAAGGTTAACCAATCACCTGCTACCCAAACGCAAGCCTTATGCCCCGCCGCACATACGATCCGACTCCTTCCTCGTGCAATCACATTATTTGTGTCTAGGTGACAGTGTGTTGGGGCTACTGGTAACAGGTTAACCAATTACTTGTTACCCAATTGAAGCCACATGCCCCGCTGTTCATACAATCCGATTCCGTCCCTTGTGCAATCCCATTCTATATGTGCAGGTGTTAGTCTGTTGAGCTACTGGTAAATGGTTAACCAATCACCTGCTACCCAAACGCAAGCCTTATGCCCCGCCGTACATACAATCCGACTCCTTCCTCGTGCAATCTTATTCTATGTGTGTTGGGCTATTGGTAAAAGATTAACCAATTGCCTGCCACCCAATTGAAGCCTCATGCCCCGCTGTTCATACAATACGATTCCGTCCTTGTGCAACCCCATTCCATGTGTGCAGATGTTAGTCTGTTGAGCTACTGATAAATGGTTGACCAACCACCTGCTACCCAATTGAAGCCTTATGCCCCGCCGTATATACAATCCGATTCCTTCCTCGTGCAATACAAGTCTGTGTGTTTAGGGGACGGTGTGTTGGGCTACTGGTAACAGAATAACCAATTATCTGTTACCCCATTGAAGCCTCATGCCCCGCTGTTCATACAATCCGATCCGATCTCGTCCTCATGAAATCCCATTTTATATGTTCAGGTATGTTCAGGTAGTAAGTCTGCTGGGCAACCCACTGGCAAAAGGTTGACCAATTGCCTATACTCGTACTACCCAAACGAAACCTTGTGTAACACAATCTCTCCCCCCCTGTGGACCGGTTGGAAACCCATTGTGGTTTCACGCGAAGATTCGTCGGCACGTCCTGCCGATGACGCCATTTATAAAAATATTAGTTTGTTCGACTACTGGTGAAAAGGTTAACCAATTGCCTACGTACCCAAACTGAGTCTTATGACACGTTCACATAACAACAAAAAGAACACCAACGAAAAGGTTACCGATCCCGCGTGACTCCTGCAAAAAAAAACGATGGTGCCGATTCCATGCAAAGTTGTGTTCCGTCCCCGAAAAATAAACTTACCGTTACCGTGCCCCGCGAATAAAAACAGGTACCCCGCCTACAGCAGTAAAAAGGCAGAGATGCAGTCTCTTGCAGCGTGCGTACTCAATAGTCATAGTGACCTTGAATCCACGCTGAATACAGAAAGGGTAGACGGAAGTCGAAGCCCCACGTGGAAAGGTTTACCGTGGTTATTAAATATTAAAAGTTGGCTTCTTTCGCTTCTATTCTCAAATTTAAAAACAAACGCAATCCATGTCGATAAAAAACCAGGAACCTCCGCCCTAGGTGCCGCTGGGTCCCTCCCGTACAGGGGTACTACCCCCTACGGCTCAATCTCGTAGACGCTTGAATCCCCCTCGTCCCGTCCCATCCAATCCCATACCATACCATGCCCCCTCATACCATCGCATCCCATCCCATCTATCCCACCCATCCCATCCATCCCATACCTTCCCATCCCATTCCATCCCATTCCATCCTGTATCATTCCATCCCCCTTTCTTCGCGGTGAGGACCACCGACAGCCCTCCTGCAAACCCATGAAAGGCTTTCCCCCAACGCACATCCATCTGCTACCGAGGGGGCATCCCATCCCATCCCATACCATCCCATCAATTCCCACCCCACCCATTCCCATCCATTCCCATCCCACCCAATCCAATCCAATACCAACCCGTCCCACCCCGTATAATTCCCATCCCCTTTCCCTCGTGGCGAGAACGGCCGAGACCCCTCCTGCAAAGCCATGAAGAGCCTACCCCACACACTACCGTGGGAGCATCCCATCCCATCCCATCCCATCCTGCCCAATCCCGTCCAGTCTCACCCCGTATCATTTCCATCCTCTTTCCCTCACGGCGAGGACCGCCGACAGCTCTCCTGCAAACCCATGAAGAGCCTAACCCCCCCATACACCCCCCCATTACCGTTGGGGCACCTCATCCCCTCCCATTCCATCATCCCGTCCCCTTATCCTCGCGGCGAGGACCACGCTCTCCTGCAAACCCAAGAAGAGTCCCCCCCCCCCCGCGCACACACATCCAATACTACCATGGGGGCGCTTACATACCATCTACCGAAACAATACGCAGTCTAGAGCTCTACCTGTGCTCAATCCATGATCTATATATTACGAATAAAATGCACGCATCTACCGATTTCTTGGCGTATACGACGATTGATGATTGGTTAAGTGGTCCTCGCGATTGATGGCCGGCCATCGAGTCACAAATCGTCTTCAGAAATGTTCCGGCAAATCTACCCCAAAATGGACGGACAAATCGTTTTGGTTCGCCAAGACGCCCGATACCCCTCCCCGCGCGACTGATAGCCCCCCCCCCCGGGTCTCTGCCTGGTTGGTGGAAACCCAACGCGCTCCGTCCCGGCATTGTAGGGATGCGAGGGTCTATGGTCATATGACTACGGCCGTGCACAACATGAGTACACCCCCCCCCGGGTCTGATACCCCACTCCCCCCCTGCCTGACACCCTCCCCCTCACGGCGCTTCGCGCTTGGTGCAAGTCATGTCTGCCTGGTAGGTGAAAACCCAACGTGCTTCGTCCCGGCATTGTAGGGATGCGAGGGCCTATGGTCATACGACTACGGCCATGCACGAGCAATTGAATACATCTCCCCTGCCCCCCCTGCCGCCCTCCCCCCCTGCGCCTAATACCCCCCCCTCCCCCCGCCCATGCCTGAAACCAGAAAAAAACGCGCCTGCAAACCTACTGGGCGTCATCTCAAACTACTGTAGAACATCTGATTTGGGGCTTCAATAGCCTTAGCCATTGCCTCGTGCTCGTGTTCTTGGTCTCTCTTGTACACACATCTGATGCAGTATGGGCTACGGACAAGAAACGCCTACTCTCAGCAAACCCGGAACTTTTAGTGTCACCAACCTTGAGGGTAGACAAATACATGGTATCCATGTAGCGTGCATCGCTGCGTACTATATCTTAAGCCAGGCTTCTTAATCCCACTTTCTAAATCCGAATTTCCGAACCCGAATTCCTGAAGCCGAATTCCTGAATCCGAATTTCTGATTCCCGATTTCTGAACCGGAATTTATGGGCCCGAATTTCCGAATCCGAATTTCCGAACCCGAATTTCCGAATTGGTGAATCCGGATTTCTGAACCCGAATTGTTTAACCCCGAATTTCTTAATCCGCATGTTCTTATCCGAATTTCTTATTCCAAATTTATGTTCGTCCCTCAAACAAAAGCAAGCGTAAGCTTCATACTCGAACGTTCCTTGCTCGTGGGGTGTCGTAAGCTGTACCCCCCCCCCATCCGACACGCGGTATAAAACAGCGCCTGCACGCCCATTCCTCATCCCCTCGATCTACTACGTACATACTTCTGTTTATGGGCTTCGATAGCCCCAACTTTTTTCTTTCTTTCCGGCGTCAACGCCACAGGAACCTCGCGCCGCATACCGTATACGGAAATCAAGATAGCAACGCCGCCAGGAACCTCGCGCTGTTTACAGCAGCAGGGGTTCCCCCCATAAGGCGGCATCCCTATATAAGCCGGTATCCCTATATAAGGTTGTATCCCTATATAAGGCGGCATCCCTATATAAGGAGGCATCCCTATATAAGGCGGTATCCCTATATAAGGCGGCATCCCTATATAAGGCGGTATCCCTATATAAGGCGGTATCCCTATATAAGGCGGTATCCCTATATAAGGCGGTATCCCGTTATAAAGCGGTCAAACTCGCCTGGCGCGACTGGGAATCGCTCTCACAACCTGGAATGAATAAGGCGGCTTCCCTCTACAAGGCGGTCATATTGCTCTGGCACACCACCACCTCACTGAGGGGGGGGGGCTACTGTATCGTATACGGCAAGCAAGATAACAACGCCACCAGGGAAGCTCGCCTTGTATGTACCGTGTAACGCACGCCTGAAAAAAATAATCAACATTCCCTCGGGGAAATTTCTAAGGGGAGCAGTACGAGTTAAAATGCCCAAGAGGTGCGACAAAGATCGTTGTGTGTACTGCTCATAAAGTATACACCCCTCGGTATGGATAAACTCTGCTCAGAAAAGCATCCAAGGGGGCGAGTTATGTCTTCAGCGGCGTTATGCTGCAGGGTCCCGTCCTCCTTCTCCTCCCCCCTGCCCTCCGGTCTGCTTGCCCACGTCGACACACAAGAACCCCTCCCTCGTTTCCCTACCCATAAAAAAAAAACGTGTGTTTTCCGCTGCTGCTGCTGCTGCTGTCACTGCTGCTGCTGCTGCTGCAAAACTGCCGATGCGGTAGCAGTGGCTCCAGCAACAACAACAACAACAACAACAACAACAACAACAACAACAACAACAACAACAACAACAACAACAGCAGCAGCAGCAGCAGCAGCAGCAGCTGCTGCTACTGCTGCCACTGCCGCCGCAGCCGCTACCGCTGTCGTTGCTCCAAAACTGCTGACGCGGTATCAGGTAGCTCCGGCAACAACGGCATATCCTCAAAAAAACGCCTCCCAACCACTACGGAACCACGCGGGGTCCGCGGTACGTGTCCCACCTCGGGAGGCCTTCGGGCTCAGGGATTTCTCTCAAAATCACCCCCCTGGATCTGTCGGTATTGCCTGTTTCGTCGGCACCGCCCGCCCATCCGCCGGTACTGCCGGACATCGGCTGCGGTGGATAGTAACCCCCCAACTGCGGGGGGGTTTCCACTTGAAAGTAGGAGCATTTTCTCCCCTGGGAGTCGTCGTACGGCGGTATCTTCGGTACGGCAGGTAGGTGGGTGGGTAGGTTGGGTAGGTTGGGTAGGTTGGGTAGGTAGGTAGATAGGTTGGGTAGGTTGGGTAGACAGGTAGGTTGGGTAGGCAGGTAGGTAGGTAGGATAGGTAGGTAGGTAGGTAGGTAGGTAGGTAGGTAGGCAGGCAGACAGATAGGCAGGCAGGCAGGTAAGCAGGTAGGCAGGTAGGCAGGAAGGCAGATAGGCACGTACGGAGAAGGGAACAGAGGGATTTAAAACAAGCGCGCGGGGAGAGGGTGGAGGGGCAGGCGGAGGGGGCGGGGGGGATTCCGATCAGCTGCTTGCTCCGAGAATCTTGAGACGGGCATATCGTGAACGGTGGAAACAAAAAAACTTCGATCAATTATGCATATATCGTGCCCCACCCCCACACCTCCCAACCTCCACCCCACCCCACAGCGAATTTTGACGGCCAACTACGACCCCCCAAGCAAACCATGCCTCCAAGATAGAGACCCCCTTCCCCCTTCTATCGAAGCATGCCTCACCAATACATCGAACACCGCGCAGGCTGACGGGGCCCTGAAGGCGTGAACGTTGCCCTCCGTTGGCGTGAGCAAGAAAGGTCCTGTTCCGGGCCCCACAAGACGGCGTTGCCCCAGCCGCGCCAGCCGACCCCGCCCCCCCCCTGCCGCCGCCCCGTGGAAACCCGCAGGTGTTTCAAGGGACGACGCACCCCCGCCTCCCCCGATTTCGTCGTAAGAGTCCACCTCGAGGCTGCCGAACAGAATTCTCGAAAGGACGGCCACTAGGAGGGGGGGAAGGGGGAAGGAGGGGGGGAAGGGGGAGGGGGGAGGGGAGCAGGCAGGCGAGGGGGTCGAAACATCCATTGGTTACAATACGCTCTTGCCGGGTGGCGGGGGGGGGTACTCGATATTCATGCATGGCCGTAGTCGTATGACCATAGACCCTCGCATCCCTAAAATGCCGGGACGGAGCATGTCGGGTTCTCACCGACCAGGCAGACATTGCTAGCACCAAGCGCGAAGCGCCGTGAGGTGTTCGGCGAGTCGCATGAAGGGTGAGCTGCATCCTACTATTACGGAGGAAGGTCGTTGACAAGCCTAAATATTCACCAAAATGATAAGCAAGAACATTTTGTTTTGTTTTTTTACTTTTTTTCCATCACAGAACTGGTATTGCTGCTTTAGCACGATTTAAAAGCTCATGCACATCTCTGGTGGTGGATTTCGGGGGCTTGGATGAAAGCTACTATTAACAAGAACCGCTCGTGAGGCGGACTTGCATATGAATGACAGCTTCGATGAGTAATTTTTAGGGCTGTGAGTTGGCTGGAGTTTCCGCCTAGTTATTAGTTGGCTGGCGAAGCCAGCCAACTAACTGACTTTAGTTGACTAGTTGGCTGGCGCTAGCCAGCCAACTAGTCGACTAAAGTCAGGCGAGCGAAGCGAGCCAAAAAAGGCCCCCCCCCGGCCGAGGGGGCCTCGCTGGAGGCGCCCCCGGAGGGCCCGCCGGAGGCGCCTCCGGAGGATCCCGCTGAAGGCGCCGCCGGAGGTCAAAAATACGCTATTTGGCTTCATTTTACACCCAAAAAGCATGATAAATGGGGTAAGTTTATCTCTGGTTTTGATCACGAAACAGGTTTATTTCTAAAATTCGTCTCAGTTTGTCGGATATTGAAGAGATGCACCAGAAATATATGGTACGTTCTCGTACCCGGTACGTTAAGAATCTCACTTGCTTTACCCATTAATTTGCGTTTATTTTGTTTTGGTTTTTCTCTGTTTCACAGTCAGTGACCACATAATTTGTATCTCTCTAGGATTGGGAATCAGGACAGGCACTGGGTGTACTGATGTGGTTGAGTAGAAATAACGGGTTTAATGTGAAGACAACACACGCATATACTCGTGCGGCAGGCCGTAGCACATCACCAGTACAAACTAAAAATAGGACACAAAATAGACTGGGATCGGCCAAACTAGACGGGGATCGACCAAAATAGACTGTGATCGACCAAAATAGACTGGGATCGACACGCAGCTCAGGGCGAGCATCGCTCAAACACCCGAGCCAGAGGTGCTCATCATCCAGTTGACACTCATAACAGAGACATACTTGTATTATTACAGTAATAGCACGTTGGGACGAAGTCCCGCCATCACAGTTGACCGCATTAACCATACGACCAGAGTTCTACCTTTTACTGTATACTCGTATGGTCCGTGCGGCACAAAATATTTCCAATGACGTTTACGAAGTACTGTAGTCATAACTCATGAAAAAATGCTTTTTTTTCAATGAGACAACCATATATTCGTGACCGCAAAGACAAGAGGAATCGATGCTGAGAACGAGAAAGAAAAATAATGTTCCACACTAAATTCAAGTAGTTACGCAACAATGCATAAAAAAATATGTCTCCAAGACTGGCCAAAATCGACCAAAATCAGTCATTTTGGGCAAAATTATGAATATCTCACGCAATTTGGTATTGCTGCAAACGAAGAAAAAACGGCCTGGAGGCGTGGACGAGAGCACTCGTTTGCGGTGTTCTATTAAATAGTATATCGCACGATTTGTCAAACAGTAGTAACCAGGGGAAAATGACCTTTGATATACATTGTTTCCCTCATATCTCTCCCTCTAAATCTGTTGTTGTAAGTATAAAAAAAATGGCCGGCGGCCTATGGTCATAGCTCCCCAAATCAGTGCTCAGAATTTGGGTTTGACAAGTATTACACCCAGGGAAACAAGGGGCTTGTTTATACGTTTTTTGCATAAACGAGGCGAATTAAGGTGCGCGCAGTGTTGAGCTTTCTGACGGTGCCTCCAGATTTCCGAACAGCTCAACACATCCTGAGAAACGTACCTTGGTGCGGGGAATGTATTGGAAATATTGAAATATTGTCCCAGATGGACTACAAAGATGCAGAACATCGCAAATCATCTCGCATCAAAAGTATGAATCCCTGTCCCCATTTGGGGCGCTTGGAAAACCGGCGCTCCTTCTGTACGCGGTAGCGAAGCGCTATCTTGTCGCGTGCACTCGCTTTCGGAGGAGCGCTCGGTACAGTCACTTCTTCGTCGGACGCTCCATCACCGCCATGGTCCGTCGACAGGCCAGGCTCAGCGGTGCCGGCACCCTCGGCCCTGCCATCGGCACCGGCACCGTCGATGGCGATGGGTTGATGCGCCATGAGTTGTGGAAGACCTCTCTCTGTGCGTGGTGGTACTGCTTGGGGACACCGAGAAATACGCACCCCGTACCAAACAAGCCTTCCCACAAGCAAGGAAACCCAAAAAAACAAAAATAGTTGGACAGTTGGCACCGCCGCAACTAACTTGAAAAACTAGCCAGCTAATAACTAGCTGGCAACTATTAGTCAGCCAACTCACAGCCCTAGTAATTTTACTTTCCGGTGTAGCCACTTCCAGAGACAGCAATCGGAGTCTCTGTAACTGCCTCGTGGGTGTCTTGCCATAAACACTACGTGATACGATCATTCCCCTTGTGCGGAGTAAAGGTTCTCTACAATTGATCTATCTCGACCGCCAGCTGTGGTCGACCGCCAACAACAGAAGCGAAAAATGGTACCCTGGGGTTCTTGCTCATGTAATGAGCGGCGTGTTGTACAGTTTCGTTGCCAACCGACGCCAACCCAACCCACATAGTTCGAAGTATAATATAGGGGACTCATTTGTTGCTTGCCTTAGTCATTTTACCATTGACCACGCATCCCTTTCGAGATGGAGCACCGTTCCTACTCCTAATAGAGACACCTCCAACATTTGGGCGCTCATTACGTTGTTTCCATATATTACAAACATGTTTTTGCTATTCCCATCCCTTCCCTTCCTGTTTCGCCGCCTGTGGCCACCATCTATATCTTCTAAGATAGCGATCGTTTTCTCGCTACTATCTAGTGTCCCAAACTTCTCCATGTCACATTCGTCCACTTTCCTCATTTCCTCTTTTAACACATCCAGGTTCCTCCTTGCGCAGTTCACATTCTCCCACTATGTGATTTCTACTCTCTATTGTTTTGCCGCATGGACACATCTGTGCATCTGCTTCCTCCTCCTCCCGGCTACCGGTATACCTCTTTCTTCTTTCTGGCAGGTCCAGGTCCCCTACATGAAATCGCAGTTTCAGTGGGGGGGGGGGATCAGGACTACCGTCAAGCGACACGTTCGCCGGCCAAGCCGTGGGGAGTCGGTCGCTCACTGTTAGGGTGGTCATGAAGCGGAATGCCCCCCCCCTTGGGCAGGATGAAGACGGTCATCTCGAAACCCTGCCCCGAATCCGACTCCAGCACGGGGAGGCAAAGGGGGTGCCTGAGCGCCTGGAAGTCCCGCTCCGCCAGCCCAAGGTCACGCGGCTCCAAGCCGTCCATCATCCGGAGGATCTGCTTCCGGGTTAAAAAACGAGGCCGTAAGCACAGTTATTACGGGGTGGGCTAATGTAGTAAACACTAGTAAATAGGACCTATGGAATACACAAAAACCTACATATTTCCCTGTCTTTACTAACAACATGTGGTCCTGTTTTCTATGGCCCCCCGTAATGGTTGGGGTGGGATTTCTGGACGAAACGAAGGAAAAAACGACTTCATTTCATACTGGTAGGACAACATTGGAGACGATTATCAGAGATCGGGAACCGTTCCGAGAATAATCTGCTATTTGTTGTTCTAGAGATAATTAGGCGTTTGGTTCATATTCTTTGGCTGGAAGAACAGCAACGATTCACTGTTTGGTTGATCGTGTGAGTTGGGAATACTCAGTGGGTACAGCACGGAACAGTAGTGCTCGCAGACTGGTAGAACACGCGAACAGACACGGCTGCTGCTTGCAGCTGGCCAGTTATTTCGTGATTTCTTCAGGAGTTGCAGTTCCAATCTCGGAAAGGAATGCGTGAGACGGATCGAGTCGTACCACACGGTGCTAGCAGCGTGCGCACAAACGTCAACATTACGCATCTCAAAGATTGTGGTTACCCTTGCCATCCGACAGATGTGTATTGTACATGTTTCAAGATCGTGCCTACTTCTCGCTTGTCTCTCTCAGCCCCCGCACGCGTTCACGGCGAGGTAAGCAAGGGGAACGACGGGCGAGGGGCGGTGAAGCCGATCCTCGAAGAGATCGCTCGAAGAAGAAAAAAAAAACTCGAGAGCTTGAAGTGTCGAGATTCCGATACTGAGGCCGACACGGTGAAAATATATATTGCCAATGCATGGCCTAGGATTGGCCAAACATTAGTTTACATATATTTATGACAATATTATTGTTCATATCCTTGCCATACCACTAACGTGTATGGTATATACATGACGAAATTCACTTTTCTTGAAAAGGCGTTTTCATACGAGTGGTCGTGAGATTCGAACTCACGACAACTTACAACCCATGTCCTGCCGACGACGCCATTGTTCAAGGCATTAGTCCGTTGGGCTACTGGTCAAAGGGGACATAAGTGGTATGCACTTGGTTCTTGCCTTGGAAATGACAGGGCTGTCCTTCCCCGCATTCGCGTGGGCCAGGGGGTCCCTCATGGCCTTCAGCTCGTCGTAGATAGCTTGCACCAGCGGGACCTGGCCAAACAATATGACGAGAGTCGGCGAGGGAAGAAAGTGTTCGAAATATGATCGCGATAAAAATGCAAGCCACGTACCGTAGTGGCGAGGAAGGAGAAGAGCCTACTTAGTGACCCCGGATCTGAGTTGCGACTAAGAGGGAGAGAGAAAAGAAGAGCGAAGTTAATAAATGCGATGAGGGGGGAAAAGAAAAAAGAAACAAAAGGCAAGCTATATAGCAGGCGCGACAACGTTGCCAACCAGCAGAAGCAGTCTTGTTTACCGGGGGTTGGGCATCATAGAAGGAGAATCGACAAACGATACGACACCGGAAAAAAAAATAAAATAAAAATCAATACGTACGATTTCGATATTTGATACATACGAATGACACAAGCTTTCCTTCAGTATCTGTACGTATATCCCAGGACCAAACTATATAACCCGCATGCGATATAATAAACACTTGCATAGTCTAGTGGTCAGCTTCACATGCTACTAGCATTGGTACCCGAGTTCAAATCCCACCATGGTGAGATTTTGACTTTATTTGTAAAAATAAAAAGGAGCCAATTGCTGAGAGCGCATATTATAGCGTGGGTAGGCGGAGTTCGACGCGAGCTGACGGGAAGAAAGTGCTGAAACCTTCTCGCGATATCAAATGCAAGGCATGTACCGTAGTGGGGAGGGGGGACAAGAGCCTACTTACGAGTGACACCGGATCTGAGCTCCTCCTAAAGAGAGAGAGAGAGAAGAGAAGGGCGAAGATAATAAATGGGATGGACGAATAAAAAAAAAACCGTACTGGTGTAGACGCTGTATAAGAAACACTGGTGGTTTAGGAACACCAAAATGTATTGAGTATTGAGTATACAGCTGGGGCCAGAAGCACTTAGTAATAGAGGGCCTGTTGAGCAGCAGTGTACGGCATGCGTATTGTAGGACTGGTCTTACCAGCAGACCGCAACCTTCTTGTTCTCTCGGGAAACAGCCTGCGCCTTGAGCGCATGATAGTTTCGTGTTTCAAACACATGCCCACACAAAAAGGACGTATGCATATGTTCATAAAAAATAAAAACAAGAGCTGTGAGATCGAGAATTTCGCCCGAAACTGATACTTGCAAGCTGACTGTGATACTTCGATCGCGCGTACTTACGGGTTGTATATATCCTCACGCGGGATGTATATACATTCTGTATACGAGGAAAACAAAATCTGAGGCTGCAGAATTCAGAGTTGAATTCACTATTTTTACGAAAGAGGGACACGATAGTACGAACACCTGCAATAAGGCAAAAAACAACACATCGGACATTTCTACGGCGGTGGTGCAGGCGGCCTGCAATGCAGGGCCCACCGAACACTTTCTCATCAACAAAACTGAAATTTGGAGAAAAGAAAGGGCAAAAAAATGAAAAATGCAATCCGAGGAAGATGTAACGAGAGTTTTGTTCGTGGGACTGCTGTCAACAAGTACAACGTGTTTTTTTGTTTTCCGATGGGCAGGTATCCCGATTTAAGAAAACCCCGTGACAAACCGAAGCAGGCGCTCTTGACCCATTCAGAACTGAAAAAAAAACACACTAATTCCAAGTAGTTTTTTCCCAAATACGTGGGACCCCATTTAGGACTGGAGTCCCGATGCGGGGACAAAACACTTAGAATTAGACTGAAATATTTAGTTCTAGACAGTGCATTTTTAAAACGGTTAAGGGGTTAACTGCATATTGATCTTATCTGTAGTGGGCAATGCATAGCTTATAGTGTAGGCGGGACATGCCGTTTTTACCGCTCTTGAAATCCCGAATGCTCTTGTATTGGGCACTCTTAAATGGGCGTACCCACTGTACATGATACTTTGTGACGAGCCCGAAGAAAGTCTTGAAACCGGGATGGTCTCAAAATGGGTACCCCACTGTATTCGGTATACTTGGGAGTATCTACTTAGGCAATGGGGTATGACTAGTCTTTGTTTTCCTCGGGGTGCACTCTCGATTTTTCTAAAATAATGCTCAGTTTGTGGATGAGGAGTAAGAGCTCCTCGAGTACGCACCCCTCAGGAATATCTACGGTAGGGGGGAATATTGGTGCACCTCTTGTTACATACAACAACGTTCTTGGTCAAGTATACCAGGTACGTTTGAAGGCGGCAACCTCTCGCTTTCACCTTCCTGTCGACGTGCATGCTTGACACCGACCGGCTACCCCCACTTCCGCCGCCSCCCCCACKCCCCCCCCMCCCMCCSCYCCAGCGGAAGCCCCCACCCTGGCACGCAAAGAGATGGAACCACAACCGACGCGATATCAAGCAAACCGATAGACAAACACAGACGCGATATCAAGCAAACCATTAGACAAAACCAGACGCGGAACGTAGCATTACTTGGTTTTGCCTTACAGGGCAAGTGGCTATTCCTGACTATTATTAATAGTATACTCCTCAACTGAGGAACTATCACCCGGTGTGGTATATGTCCCATTAGTGCTGCACCACAGTATTCGTGTACATCTATCGGTGAATAATAGGCCATAGGGTTGGTTTTTCACCGGGGTAAGCCTTAGCCTACTTGAAGAAAGTGTACCACTCTATTTTCAAGAAGTATGCCCCAAGCGTGCTACAGAGCAACCTGGTGCCTGAGAGCTGCTGCAGGGCTTCACTGTCATTGGTGCGTGCGAAACCGGCTCTATCCAATCAAACCGTTTCTGCTCTGACCTTCCAATTGTGATTGATTCAACAATTAGTTTAAGGTCTCGCCTATCAATAGAAGTGGTTTGGTCAATAGGTTTCTGTCCTGTCCTTCCAACAGAAATTGTTTCAGCAATTAGTTTCTGGTCTAGTCTACTAATTGGAATGGTTCAATGAAACCGTTTCTGCTCTGGCCTTCCAATTGTAATTGTTTCAACAATTAGTTTAAAGTCTTGCCTATCAACAGGAATGGTTAGATCAATAGGTTTCAGCCCCGACGTTCCAATAGAAATTGCTTCAACAATTAATTTAAGGTCTTACCTATCAATAGAAGTGGTTTGGTCAATAGGTTGCTGTCCCGACCTTCCCAATTATTTTTTTGGTTGGTTCAATAGGGTTTGTCCTGATCTTCCAATTGTTAGTGTTCGATCATTTTTTTTTCTGACCTCGACAATTCCAATAACAGACCGTACTCGAAATCATTTGGTTGGACAATTTCAATTGATAGACAGCAGTCGAAACAAATTAGCTGGACAATTCCGACTAATAGATCTCACTCGAAATAATTTGACTGGGCAATTCCAATTTATAGACATCACTCGAAATCATTTAGTAGGACAATTGCATTTAATAGATATCATTCGAAATAAATTGTTTCGGCAATTCCAATTAACAGACGACAGCATCCGAAATCAATTGTAGGCACAATTCCAACTAATACACAGCACCCAAAATCAGTTGCCCGGACAATTTCAATCAGTCTACTTCAATCGAAATCATTTGGTTGGGTTAATCTAATTAATAGACGGCATCCGAAATAAATTGTAGACACAATAGAATATTGTGATACAAATGGTCCAAATAATTGCCCAGGCAATTCCAATTAATGGACAGCACCCGAAATCAGTTGTCAGGACAATTGTAATTAGTAGACAGCATCCAAAATGAATTACCCGGATAATTCCAATGAATATAATTCAATCGAAATCATTTGGTTGGGCAATTCCAATTAATAGACAACACCCAAACATAATTATAATTATAGACACAATAGGCTATCGAAATAGGATTTGTCCAGGATGTGATTTAGAAATACACCCAGCACGCGGTACACAGAGTATACAGCGGTACATCGCACGCACGTATGATATATACGTATGCGTATTGAGTTTGTGTAGGCTACCTCCCTGTACGTATTAATAGTGTGTTATGGTGTATGAGTATGTGCGACCACAACAACACTACATGCCACGGACCGACCACGGACCCTGAAATCATCTCGTAAATCGGACAAAACGGATGAAAATTGTTTTAATTTTCATCACACGGTGTTTAATAGGGCTGTGAGTCGGCACGACCTAAGTCGCCGACTAGTTATTAGTCGGACTAATAGTCAGTCGTTAAACGGAGGTGCCGACTTTCCGACTTATTGGGTTTCCTTAACTGTAGGAAGGCTTTTTTAATGCGGGGTACAGCTTTTAACGTGAATTACTACGGGCTGCGGATACCCTGAGCCAATCGTATACCCTCACATGCCCTGTGACACTGCAGCGCACAGCGGGAGGTCCACACACACACACATGGCGGAACAGCCCATCTCTCTCGACGGTGCCGACGTCATCAGCCCTGGCGCACCCAATGCCAATGCTGAGGGCGGAGATCCCGTCGGCGAAGTTGTGCCCATTATCGGCCCGCGGGCCACCTTGGCGAGTGCGCGCGACCCCGAAACGGTGCTCTACCGCGTGAAGCATGAGCAGAGACGCAGCAAGCCGTTCAGATCCACCAACCCGCTGTGGAAGCTGGCGTTCACCCGATGAATCGTATTGTACCTTTGGGTCCATCGAGTAGGTTCCTGGTTTAATATTTCATGTCTTCGTTTGTTTTTGTGGAAACGGTTTGTCTTTCGTACCAGGTGCGATATTGTATAATCGATGGTTTAGGACTTGCCGTCGTCATCGACGCGCGCGTTTCGCGCAAGGTTGGGAGAGACGTTAATGAACGAATAACATCACGGAGGGATCCAAGATCTTTGCATCTGGGGATAAGTTTTGCACCGCTATCTTGGTGATGAGTTCGGTTTTCGCTCGTATCCCCGCCAGATAGTATTGCGACTCAAACAATTGCTGTCCCGTTCCTCTAGTCCGGGGTAAATCTACCTGGTACATGCGTTGTACTTCTCGTTTTCTGCGAATTTCTCGTGTAAACTGAAGCTTTTTTGTATTTTTCGTTTGAAACTTATGTGAATCTAGGTCATATGGTTTGCGCTTTTCTTGCGTAAAGTGAAGCCAAATAGCGTATTTTTTGCCTCCGGCGGCGCCTTGCTCCGGCGGGCCCTCCGGGGGCGCCTCCAGCGGGGCCCCCTCGGCCGGGGGGGGCTTTTTTTGGCTCGCTTTGCTCGCCTGACTTTAGCCGACTTACCGACTAAAGTCAGCTAGTCGGCTTCGCCGACTAGCGACTAGTTATTAGTCGTGAAATGAAACCGACTCACAGCCCTAGTGTTTAATCCACTTCATCCAGTTGTTGTAAACAAGGTGCTCGTACATACATATGAGCAGCAGTAAGCAAAGATGTCGGGAGACATGTCAATGTCAAGCTATCTGTCTGCCAAGGCTGTCTGTCAAGGAAAATCTAGCTGTCTAGACATATGTCCTCAACCCCCCTGGCATAAAAAGTCTCCTAATATGTGTGGGAAACCCTACTTTTTCACTTTTTTTGCGGGGCTATTTAATTCGTTTGATATGAGCTAATTACAAATCATCGATATTCTGCAGTTCAATTCCAATCTTTTCTGTAGATCGGACTCGGAAATGGAGCACAATACCGGAAAAAAACAAAAAAACAGGCAAGCTCATTCATTTATACACTACTTTCAGGCGTTTTTGAAAAAGCGGGGATTTTTCGATAGTGTCCCCTGTTTTTTCTGTCAAGGCTGTCTGTCAAGGCATTTGCCTTGACGCTGTCTGTCGAGGGTGAAAGTGCTGTCTCCCGACATCTTTGGCAGTAAGTAGTGTATACCTGGCAAAACACAGGGGGTGTTGAACGAGCGGCAGGCCTGTTAGCCCTCCGCAGGGGGCAAAACATGCGATATATGATATATGCATGCCTGGATGTATACAGTACAGAACACCTAATAAGAAACTGGAAATCTGGTCCAGGCTGTATTTCTTATTTGAGAGAGGGTGCTTGACCACTAATTTCAAGATAACGACTCTCGAATTTCTTAATTTCCTCAAGAATATCAGCCTGGCTTTCTTATTAGCCTGTTTCTTGTTAGGTGTCCTGTACTATATCCACTTGACGAAGTGCGCCTAGAGGCCTAAAAATATAAATCACACCCTGGACAATAGACAACAGTCTTATTGTCTATTAATAGTTTCCTATTACAATTGACTGGCAATTGTGGTCGCCAATTCCAATTAATTGGAACGCATCGAGCTCTATGGTACAGACTATTCTATTAACAGACACCCACCAGGCCCTATCGTCCGCCCAATTTATGCTAATATACACCCATCTACATTAATGGTTGAAGTAATTGCTATTAACAGTAGTTACCAACGAAATCCAATTGGTGAACCCATAGTCTATTGAAATATAATACCCATTATGTTGTAACGCTAATGGACAATTGCAGAATATATTCGGTGCCAAATAAATTGTGCTGGCAATTATATTCAATTGACATCCTCCCAAAACAAATGTGCTGGCAATTCCATTTAATTGACATCCTCCCAAATAATTTGTGCTGGCAATTGCATTTAATTGACATCCTTCTAAATCAATTGTGCCGGCAATTACATTTAATTGACACCCTTCTAAATCAATTGTCCTGGCAATTCCATTTAATAGACATCCTTCAAAACCAATTGTGCTGGCGATTCCATTCAATCGGAATCCTTCTACATAAATTGCCCTGGCAATTCCATTCAATAGGCATGCTTCCAAACCAATTGTGCTGGAAATTTCATTTAATGGGCATCCTTCTAAATTAATTGCGCTGGCAATTCCATTTAATAGGCATATTTCTACATAAGTGTCCTGGCAATTTCATTTATTTGACAGGCCTCGAAATAAATTGTCCAGACAATCAGGTATTTCCACTTTATAGACGATAGTATTCATACGTTGCCGGTCAACTGATTCCGGACGCTGCAATTCGAATTTGACACATCAATGGATGCATGAAGATGTTATTTCTTGAAGTTGCCAAAGCAAATGATTCATGAGGCTGTCTAGCGATTGGAATTGCCGGGCCAATTGGTTCATGAGACAGTCTATCAGGGCGTGTCTTAACTTCATTTCGCGGGCATTGGAACGGAACGAACGTAAAATTATTTGCCTGAAAAGTGGTGCTGATTGGATATTAGGGAAAAAAACACGCGAACAGATTCCAAGCGTTCCAAGCTGTCCGTAAAATTGTAAAGAGGAAGCCTATCTGTCAAAACAGTAATCCTTGTTCAGCAGAACCGAACGGCCCACTTGGAACGAGACTTACGGCAGTTGATTGGTGCTGGGAGTGTTGCAACTGGTTGCGACATTTGCTGCGAGGCCCACCAGGGCATGAGGGAAAATGAGATGACATGGGAGCACGCGATGGAGCACGTGCAGACGCCACAGGTCTCGCCTGCGGTAGGAGCTACGCGATACGGCCATGGCCTGTACAGGAGGCTCACGAGGGGAAAATTCGGGTGGCGAACGAGACTGTGGCGATAAATATCTAGCAAAAACGCTGGACCGATGTTCACAGAAGCACCAGGATACCTCGTCGAGCCGCGACGGCGATATCATAACTTCTAGATTTGTCCCGAGGGTGCCACTTGGACGGCTAGCACTGCTTGGTCTGAGGCATGTCAGGCGCTCTATTTGTGTGTGAAGCTATCCTCTGTACCAGGAGCACTCGCTGCCTACGTGACGGTACCCCTGTCCTAGAGTCCAGCTGCACAAGTCCCGAGGCAAATTCCATGGGTTACTTTCTGTTGCGGCCTGTTCCAGGATCGGGTGCCTAAGAAGTCGGTCGGACACAAAACCGCTAAAACAGCATGGAATGGAACGAACGAACGCGAATAATCTCGTTCCGTGCCAGCCATTCCAAGCTATCGAATGGAGTTAAGACACGGCCTCAGTCTATTAATTGGAATTGACTAGACTGGAACTGACCAGACAACATATTTCGGAGGATGCCTATTAAATTAAATATCTCGGGACAAAACAAGTGGCGGCGGATTACATTAAGCCTTGGACAATAGACATCGCAATAGACTATTGCGCCCACAATAAACCCACCGAAAAGTTTATTAATTGAAATGAAGCGGACAATTGATTCCTAACATATTATTGCAATTGGAATAGCAAAGACAACAACATATTGTAGTCCGCCTAATCGGAATTGCTTAGGCAATTGTTTTAGAGCTCTGTTAATTAACTGGAATTGTCTCCTGAAACTTTTTGTCTCCGCAGACTCCAATGCTCTATTGCTTTTTCAATAGGATATGGGACCTACCCACAATAGACTTGATTTTACAGTAGATCTTCCGGATGTCCATGTGAATGGAATTGGTCGAGATATTGCTTTCGTGATGCATCTATTAATAGGAATGGTTCGGCCAATAAGTTTGTGTCCTGCCCTTCCAATAGATATTGTTTCAGCAAATATATTCTGGTCTTGTCTACTAATTGGAATGGTTCAATCAAACCGTGTCTGCTCTGACCTTCCAATTGCAACTGTTTCAAGAAATTATTTGTGTTCTTGTCTATTAATAGGAATGGTTGGATGGATAAGTTTCTGCCCTGACCTTCCAATATAAATTGTTTCAACAATTAGTTTAAGGTCTTGCCTATCAGTAGGAATGGTTTGGTCGATAAGTTTCTGTCCTGACCTTCCAAATTATGTTTTTGGTTGGTCCAATAGGGTTTGTCCTGATCTTCCAATTGTCAGTGTTCGATCATTTTTTTCTGACCTCGACAATTCCACTTAATAGACCGTACTTGAAATAATTTGGTTGGACAATTTCAATTGATAGACAGCACTCGAAACAAATTGGCTGGACAATTCCGACTAATAGATCCCACTCGAAATAATTTGACTAGGTACTTCCAATTCATAGACATCACTCGAAATCATTTAGTTGAACAATTGCATTTAATTGGCATCCTTCTAAAGCAATTGTCTCGGCAATTCCAATTAATAGACAGCACACGAAATCAGTTGTAGGCACAATTCCAGTGAGTAGACAGCACCCAAAACCAGTTGCCCGGACAATTTCAATTAGTCTACTTCAATCGAAATCATTTGGTTGGGCAAATCCAATTAATACACAGCATCCGAAATCAATTGTAGCCACAATAGACTACAGTAATACGAATAGTCCAAAGAATTGCCCAGGCAATTCCGATTAATTGACAGCACCCAAAATCACCTGTCTGGACAATTCCAATTAGTAGACAGCATCCAAAATGAATTACCCAGACAATTCCAATGAATGTACTCCAATCCAAATCATTTGGTTGGGCAATTCCAATTAATAGACAACACTCAAAAATAATTATAGACACAAGACTATTGAAATAGGATTTGTCCAGGGTGCGATATATACTCGTAGTGCTGTAAATGTGTTGTACCAGGCCCGTCAAATTCCGACAGCGGTGATGGAGCCTGCATCTATCAAGTATTAATAGTCGTGCCGACGGCTCTCCTGCTTGCCCTTGGTGCCCGCGACAAATATGCGGTTCGCCATCGTGTAGTGAACGAGCGCGGATGTCCTGGTGCTGACTTGGTGTGTTGTGGTGTGGTTTAATATCTGTAGCTAATCTTGGTTAGGTATTTTTTTGTCGGTTCACCGGCCCTTTTACGAGAGCAGTACAGGGCGCGAATTTAGGAACAGGGTATTATTTAAGGGGCCCCTTCGGGCAAAAAATATTAAATATTAGAGCAAACAAATATCAAATCCTTTTTTTGCACTTGCTATACTTTTCTGGTTTAATTTCTACCTTTTCATGACTCCCGACGGAAAACGACATTTCTCTGGTTCCAATGCTCAGACTGCCGACCGATGAGTAGTTTTAGAGAGCTCAAGTAATGTCAACATTTGTGTCTCAGGAGGCGTATCGATCAGACGCCTTTATATCACGAAAAGTGTCTCTTACTCAAAAACGACTCGCCATACCCTGGTACCCAAAGACAAATTTGAAAAATGGCAGTTTCTCCGGCTGCTGATACTGTTTAACTCAGATTTTCGACGAGGACGCCGAGCACTGGTAGGTAAACCTACCTGGGCCTCTAGTTCGACCGTCCGTAGCGTCCTACGTGGCCACAGCAGAGTGTAGATACTGTGGAGCACTTTCGTTTCGTGATGCAAACACAGCAATGCCTACGCTCCCTTGCAGATCCAAGAGCCCCAACACCTCCTAGAGACTATAACGAACAAGCTATACGTTGGTCGGTCGGCGGTCTGAGCATTAGAACTGGAGCTATGCATGTTAGCTACGCCGTGTTTGGTACGGAGTACTAATATGGTGTTATTATACCAGAAATAGTATTGTTGTAAAAAAAACGATCTATCTATTATATATAGTTCGTCTGATGCCCAAAAAACAATACTTTAATCAAGTGATCTTTGATGCCCACTTTATCATAGCAACTTAGAGTGGAGCAAAAGCAAACAAAAAAATTATCTTTTTTTTTCTCCCACACATTCAAAGCACGCTTCTCCCTACGCCGCAATGCCCGACACCGTCTTCTCACGTCGCAGGCTGGCATACTGTAGTACAACTCGTACGTGCGCCGTGCTTGTCGTCGTGGCCACAGCGATTCGCGGCTGCTCTACGTACGAGTATTGCAGCAGTGCGGTTGTGCTAAGATTGTGTCGTCCATCCTCGCTCTGGTCACCTATACTCGTATCGTATGATACGTACGTCGCCTTCTTTGTCACCGTGCATGACGAAAGCACCACTGCTTTAGAAACGGACGGGGTCTCTTGAGGGCCCCTAAATAACATCCCCTCCTCCTGCCTCTGCTCGTGTTCAAAGCCGTCCCGAGTTCGCGAAGCTTTGTCATGTTGCATGGCCTACTTACCAGGTACCAGGGGTGGTCCTGAGGAAAACAAGCATACATACATTTTCCACCCCATACCAGGTACCAGGTACCAGAGATCACCAGCAACCGTCCTCAAGCCAAGCACCGCCACCATCACCACCGCCACCATATATATAGTTCGTCTGATGCCCAAAGAAAACAATACTTTAATCAAGTGATCTTTGATGCCCATTTATCATCAGCAACTTAGAGTGGAGCAAATGCAACAAACAAAAAACATGTTTTTTTCCCACTACGTTCTAAAACGCAGCTTCTCCCTACGCCGGCATGCCCGGCACCGTCTTCTTACGTCGCAGGCTGGGCATACTGTAGTACAACTCGCTACGTGCGCCGTGCCTGTCGTCGTGGCCACAGCGATTCGTGGCTGCTCTACGTACGGATTGCAGCAGTGCGGTTGCACTTGTAACCTTTGCTGAGATTGTATCGTTCATCCTCGCTCTAGTCGTACTCGTATCGTATGATACGTACGTGCCTTCTGTCGCCGTACGCGACGAAAGACACCACTGCTTTAGAAACGGACGAGGGTCTCTGAAGGCCCCTAGATAACCACCCCTCTCCTATCCTCTGCTCGTGTTCAAACCCGTCCCGAGTTCGCGAAGCTTGGTCATGTCGCATGCCTACTTTACCAGGTACACCAGGGGTGGTCCTGGGGAAAACAAGCATACATACGTATATCCACCCCAGTACCAGGTACCAGGTACGAGCAGGTACCAGAGATCACCAACAACCACTCCTCAAGCAAGCACCGCCACCATTACTACACCACCAGCTGAGACCAGCACAGCAGAAACTTCTGCTGACTAGTGGTGGTCGGTGGTGGTGGTTGGCTTTGCTGGTTTTGGTTTTGCACAAGAAATATCGATATCTCCGGATGGCAAGTTATGACATTTATGCGAATGCGGGCAAATGTGTGAACAATGTGATACCAGGTATCATAACCAGGCTAGACGTGCCGCGAGACCTATAATCATTGACATAGCTCTTCGACGACATCACGTTCAAAGCGATGACCATGCAGCTCACGTGCATCCGCACCCATTACCATCGCTTAACAGCTGAGCACACTAGTACGACATTCAGCAGAAACGTTGTCACTGGTGGTGGTGGTGCTGGTGGTGGTGTGTTTTTGTTTTGGTTTCTAAAACAAATCTCGATCACTCTGCGATGGCAAGAAATAGACGATTTTTGTGAATGCGGCGCAATTAGGTGATACCAGGATACCAGGATCATACCAGGCTAGACGGTGCCGCGAGACACCATATAGTAGCTCTTCAACGACACACCACGTTCAGCGCCATGCACAGGTGACATGCTCACGTGATATCCTCGCGAGCCTGCATCATGCTGTAATCATGCTGTCTGTGCACGCACGTATATACGTATAAAAAAACCCTAACTTAGTCTTGTTGCGTATGTCTTCAAATAAATGTATGCGTATATGTTTCCAATCTGTCTTGTCCGTTCACGGAACAGCAACGTACCGCCTTGCGTTTTTCGGTTTGCGCAATCCTCTGCTGTGCGGTGCTGTGGCGACTTCTTCTCTTGAATTTATTTCATTGTACGTACATACAATGTGCCTACTGTATAACGTACATACAATTGCTGCCTGCTGTATATTACGTAACGCAGAGTATGCAGTATCTTGTGCCCTGTTATAGTTTTCACGAAAAACTCGGTATGCATGCATGCACATGAGTCAAATGATCTCGTCATCAATCAGCACAGCCACAGTCTCGCGAGGGATTTTGCAAGGCCCTTTCGCTATAGACAGCGAGACAACCGACAACAACAAACAACGTGCTCTCAGGAACAGCCAGCCCCCCCCCTGTCCCCCCTGGCAATCTATTTCTAAATATGTTTTCCATCAAACAACCCGCATTGATTCGGAGTCAATCCCCTTCGTTTCTATTTCCTTAACAATTTGTACTCCTATTAAGAATCTTCCACAGACTGCTCCGAGTATACTCTATACTCCGAGTATACTCGGAGTATCGAGTATTTTTCGTACTCCGAGTACTGAGAGTATTAGAGTACTGGTGGCCTAATACTTCGGAGTACTTGGAGTATGAACAGTACTGCAAGGCCCAAATCACTCCGACTACTGGGAGTATGAGCAGTACTTATACTCGAGTATACAAGCAGTACTCGGAGTAAAACATACTACGTAAATTACTCGGAGTACTCGGAGTATCGAAGTATTGGACACCGAAATACTGCGAGTGCACAAAGTACCTGAAGTATTTTTTCTCGAAAATACTCTAATATTACTCCGAGGTAATGGGAGCATCTGTGAATTGTGAAATGCTATAAACGCCAGTCACATGCTCCCAGAACCTGGGGGGAATGACGGCCGAGTCTTTCAAATGATGCAAAGATGCTCCTAACGTACTTCACACTCCGAGTATACTCCGAGTATCGAGTACATTTCGTACTCCGAGTACTTATAGTATTAGAGTACTGGCGGCCTGAATACTCGGAGTACTTGGAGTATGAGAGTACTGAAGCCCCAAATACACGGAGTACACGGAAGGAGTATGCGCAGTATCGGACCCTGAAATACTCGGAGTACATAGCAGTATCGAAAGTGTTCATACCCAAAGTACTCCGAGTACGAGCAGAGTATCCCGGAGTATTGAACCCCGAAATACTCCGAGTACACGAAGTACCTGAAGTATGCTTTTCTCCAATACTCCTTACTTTACTTCAAGGTACTCGGAGCATCTGTGGAATATTCGTCGTCAATTTGTTTCCAATTTTATCCCTATTATTTTTTTTTGAGCCTCTTATCATCTTACTACTTGCTTCAATGGCCCTACCGCCGTGGGGGCGGGAGGGCCTCTTATTCCCTAGTTAGTATATATATCTTTTCAACACTTCAAGTTCAGCTCAATACGTCACTCGTTATTTTTTTATGGGACCGAAGGCCCATGGAAGGCCTCCCTAACATAGTAATAGGTTCAGCTGCTGGTATTTACAAGGAAATCATAAATTGGAGAGCGTTTCGTATATTGAAGTTATAGCGCTTGAGGAGGCACCCTCTCATAATAAAAATGCCATTTTGCCTTTTCCCTAGTTTCCCTTTTTATACGGTGTCCTGCACTACTGTTGTACTGGTATGCAAACTTTGCAAGATCTGCAAGAAAAACTTGGCAAGYTTTCTGTAGGGTACGTAAATAACTATACCCGGGTTTTTTCCAGGGTATTATTAGTACCCTACAAAGAACTTCTGTGAGTTCTGTGCGACACTCATACCCGTACCCGGAACTTCTGCAAGTTTTTTACGCCCGTGCCACAATGCCCCGGATACGGGTACAACGTTTTTATACCTGTATGGAACTTCTGTGAGTTCTGTACGCCCGTGCCACAATACCCGGAACTCTGTGAGTTCCTGGTAAGGCGTGGGTCTTAACGAGCAAATAAAAAAGAAAAAAAAAAAATGAAAATGACGAACAGCCTTTTGTTTTTTGATAAAAAAAACGCAGTTGAGTCCAAACGACAGCCAACTTTATCTGAAAAAAAAAACGAAAATAGAAGTNTTGCTTAGGCAATTGTTTTAGAGCTCTGTTAATTAACTGGAATTGTCTCCTGAAACTTTTTGTCTCCGCAGACTCCAATGCTCTATTGCTTTTTCAATAGGATATGGGACCTACCCACAATAGACTTGATTTTACAGTAGATCTTCCGGATGTCCATGTGAATGGAATTGGTCGAGATATTGCTTTCGTGATGCATCTATTAATAGGAATGGTTCGGCCAATAAGTTTGTGTCCTGCCCTTCCAATAGATATTGTTTCAGCAAATATATTCTGGTCTTGTCTACTAATTGGAATGGTTCAATCAAACCGTGTCTGCTCTGACCTTCCAATTGCAACTGTTTCAAGAAATTATTTGTGTTCTTGTCTATTAATAGGAATGGTTGGATGGATAAGTTTCTGCCCTGACCTTCCAATATAAATTGTTTCAACAATTAGTTTAAGGTCTTGCCTATCAGTAGGAATGGTTTGGTCGATAAGTTTCTGTCCTGACCTTCCAAATTATGTTTTTGGTTGGTCCAATAGGGTTTGTCCTGATCTTCCAATTGTCAGTGTTCGATCATTTTTTTCTGACCTCGACAATTCCACTTAATAGACCGTACTTGAAATAATTTGGTTGGACAATTTCAATTGATAGACAGCACTCGAAACAAATTGGCTGGACAATTCCGACTAATAGATCCCACTCGAAATAATTTGACTAGGTACTTCCAATTCATAGACATCACTCGAAATCATTTAGTTGAACAATTGCATTTAATTGGCATCCTTCTAAAGCAATTGTCTCGGCAATTCCAATTAATAGACAGCACACGAAATCAGTTGTAGGCACAATTCCAGTGAGTAGACAGCACCCAAAACCAGTTGCCCGGACAATTTCAATTAGTCTACTTCAATCGAAATCATTTGGTTGGGCAAATCCAATTAATACACAGCATCCGAAATCAATTGTAGCCACAATAGACTACAGTAATACGAATAGTCCAAAGAATTGCCCAGGCAATTCCGATTAATTGACAGCACCCAAAATCACCTGTCTGGACAATTCCAATTAGTAGACAGCATCCAAAATGAATTACCCAGACAATTCCAATGAATGTACTCCAATCCAAATCATTTGGTTGGGCAATTCCAATTAATAGACAACACTCAAAAATAATTATAGACACAAGACTATTGAAATAGGATTTGTCCAGGGTGCGATATATACTCGTAGTGCTGTAAATGTGTTGTACCAGGCCCGTCAAATTCCGACAGCGGTGATGGAGCCTGCATCTATCAAGTATTAATAGTCGTGCCGACGGCTCTCCTGCTTGCCCTTGGTGCCCGCGACAAATATGCGGTTCGCCATCGTGTAGTGAACGAGCGCGGATGTCCTGGTGCTGACTTGGTGTGTTGTGGTGTGGTTTAATATCTGTAGCTAATCTTGGTTAGGTATTTTTTTGTCGGTTCACCGGCCCTTTTACGAGAGCAGTACAGGGCGCGAATTTAGGAACAGGGTATTATTTAAGGGGCCCCTTCGGGCAAAAAATATTAAATATTAGAGCAAACAAATATCAAATCCTTTTTTTGCACTTGCTATACTTTTCTGGTTTAATTTCTACCTTTTCATGACTCCCGACGGAAAACGACATTTCTCTGGTTCCAATGCTCAGACTGCCGACCGATGAGTAGTTTTAGAGAGCTCAAGTAATGTCAACATTTGTGTCTCAGGAGGCGTATCGATCAGACGCCTTTATATCACGAAAAGTGTCTCTTACTCAAAAACGACTCGCCATACCCTGGTACCCAAAGACAAATTTGAAAAATGGCAGTTTCTCCGGCTGCTGATACTGTTTAACTCAGATTTTCGACGAGGACGCCGAGCACTGGTAGGTAAACCTACCTGGGCCTCTAGTTCGACCGTCCGTAGCGTCCTACGTGGCCACAGCAGAGTGTAGATACTGTGGAGCACTTTCGTTTCGTGATGCAAACACAGCAATGCCTACGCTCCCTTGCAGATCCAAGAGCCCCAACACCTCCTAGAGACTATAACGAACAAGCTATACGTTGGTCGGTCGGCGGTCTGAGCATTAGAACTGGAGCTATGCATGTTAGCTACGCCGTGTTTGGTACGGAGTACTAATATGGTGTTATTATACCAGAAATAGTATTGTTGTAAAAAAAACGATCTATCTATTATATATAGTTCGTCTGATGCCCAAAAAACAATACTTTAATCAAGTGATCTTTGATGCCCACTTTATCATAGCAATTAGAGTAGCGCTGATGAAAAAAAAAATGTATATTTTTCTCCCACACATTCAAAGCACGCTTCTCCCTACGCCGCAATGCCCGACACCGTCTTCTCACGTCGCAGGCTGGCATACTGTAGTACAACTCGTACGTGCGCCGTGCTTGTCGTCGTGGCCACAGCGATTCGCGGCTGCTCTACGTACGAGTATTGCAGCAGTGCGGTTGTGCTAAGATTGTGTCGTCCTCGCTCTGGTCACCTACTCGTATCGTATGATACGTACGTCGCCTTTTTTGTCACCGTGCGCGACGAAAGCACCACTCCTTTAGAAACGGACGGGGTCTCTGAAGACCCCTAAATAACATCTCCTCCTCCTGCCTCTGCTCGTGTTCAAAGCCGTCCCGAGTTCGCGAAGCTTGGCCATGTTGCATGGCCTACTTACCAGGTACCAGGGGTGGTCCTGAGGAAAACAAGCATACATACATATTCCACCCCATACCAGGTACCAGGTAGCAGGTACCAGAGAGCATCAACAACCGTCCTCAAGTCAAGCACCGCCACCATCACCACCACCACCACCAGCTGAGCACCAGCAGCAGCAGAAACGTGTCGCTGGTGGTGGTGGTGGTGGTTGTGTTTGCAGGTAAACCCAAATATCGATCACTCTCGAAGGGATGGCAAGAAATAGACCATTTTGTCGAATGCGGCGCAATACTCGTAATGTGATACCAGGTATCATACGACCAGGCTAGACCGTGCCGCGAGATTCTATCATAGCTCTTCGACGATACATCACGTTCAGAGCGATGCTCAGGTGACATGCTCACGTGACATTCTCATGAGCCTGCATCATGCTGTCATCATGCTGTCTGTGCACGTACATACGTACGTACGTACATAAAATGTTTCTGTTGTATATACGTACGTACGAAAATTAACTACGTACCAGGTACGATATATAGGCTGCTGCAGCAGTGCGACGACCACACTGCTGCCGTACGTATACCTGGGGACACTCAGGTCAGCATTCCCGTATTCCCGGACAGCAAGACGGACTGAAATGACTACTTCGGTACGAATGAAAGTGTGATGTATGGAGATTTATTCGTTTCAAAATGACACCTAACTGTCGAGAGCGCATATTATAGCGTGGGTAAGCACAATTCGACGAAGAGTTGACGAGGGAAGAAATTGCTGAAATTTCTCGCGGTAAAAAGCAAGGCAAGCTCGTAGTGGGGGAGGAGGGAGAAGAGCCTACTTTGTGACCCCGGATCTGAGTTACGACTAGGAAGGAGAGAGAAAGGAAGGGCGAAGATAATAAATGGGATGGACAAAAAAAAAACATGTACGATTACGTATGTAACACAGCCAGCAACCAAATAATGCTGCAGAGTAGTATTGTGCCCTGTAATATTTTTCACGAAAAATCGGTATGCATGCATGCACGAGTCAAATGATCTCGATCATCAGCACAAGCCAGTCTCGCGAGCGGTTTTGCAAGACCCTTTCGCGATGACCGCGAGACAGCCGACAACAACAAACAACTTTTTTATATTATTTTTTTTTATATCCTCCGGCGGATGGGTAAAAATAAAGCTTCACGCCCTCCACACTTCCACGTCTCACTGCGTGTCGTGTGTCAAATCACTCCCATGCCCCTCTCAGAAGTATCAGCCCTTGCTGCCTTACGACTCCGGAGACTTGGAGCATGTTGACCCGACACACAACAAACAACGTGTGCTCTCAGGAACGAACCAGCCCCCCCTGCCCACATCTATTATAAAAATGTTTTCCACCAAACAACCCGCATTGATTCGGAGTCAATCCCCAATCGTTTGCTATTTCCTTGACCATATATTTGTATTCCTACTAAGAATATTCGTAGTCATTTGTTTCCTATGTATTCCTGCATATTATTTTTAATTTGAGCCTCTCTTATCTCCATTCTACTTGCTTTAATGGCCCTACCGCCGTGGGGGCGGGAGGGCCTCTTATTCCCTAGTATATCTATCTATTATATATAGTTCGTTGATGCCCAAAAAACAATACTTTAATCAAGTGATCTTTGATGCCCACTTTATCATAGCAACTTAGAGTTGGAATCAAATGCAAACAAACAAAAAAACATTTTTTTTGTCCCACACACGTTCAAAACGCACGCTTTCCCTACGCCGGCATGCCCGGCACCGTCTTCTTACGTCGCAGGCTGGGATACTGTAAAAAACTCGCGGTGCAACTTCTTTTTTGAATCACGGAATAGTTCAACCGCCACCGCATATGGACTCGCGGCGAATGCACCCAACGACGCAGCTGCACAAACCCAACTCGCACGCGCGAGGCACCCCTGAGAGCAAGCGGTGCTCGTGGTCCAACCCGCTCCCTCGGGAAGGCCCTGGAAGTTGTGTTTGAGTCCTCGCCGTTTGTCGGCAGACATTGGGCCGCTCTCTGGCACCCCCATCGCAAAATATATCGCCACAGGCACCTCCTGACCCTCTGGTTTCTTGCATAGGCACAGCTTGGTTATACCCTACCGATAGATGCTGGCTTTGATGGCGCACGAGCCCTGCAGCAGCCCCACGCACTACTCCACCCACCGTGCGCTTGCGAACAGGTCATCCTATGTTCCTCTTGGCGCTGATATCCCATAATCAGATAATATTGCACCCCTTTTCATTAAAAAAAAACCCTCTGGCAATAAAAAAAAACGAAAAAAAAAAACTGAGTTTTCGGGATCTCTACTGCTGTTTTTTGCTGTTTGACCAATGAGGCTCGAATATTCTTTAGTTCTGCTTTTCGTTTTTATTTTCATTTTTTATTTTCATTTTTTATTTTCATTTTTTATTTGCTCGTTAAGACGGGCCCTAACACTCTCATACCCGTACCCGGAACTTCTGTAAGTTCTGTACGTACGACATCTATACCCGTACCCGGAACTTCTGTACCATGTTCTATACGCCCAACAATACCCAGGGTAAGGGTGCAACTAGTTTATACCGGCACGGAACTTATGTGAGTTCAGTACGCCTGTGTCACAACACCTCGAACTTCTGTGAGTTCTGTAATACATTCATACCCGTACCCGGAACTTCTGTAAGTTATGTGACACTCCCATACCCGTACCCCAAATCCACAAACCCTACAGAACACAACGAGAGTATTGAACACCGAAATACTGCGAGTACACAAAGTACCTGGAGTAATTTTCCCCCAAAATACTTAAATTATTCTTCCAGGTAATGGGAGCATCTGTGAATTTTGAAATGCTATAAACGCCAGTCACATACATGCTCCCAGAACCTGGGAGGGATGACGGCCGAGTCTTTTAAACGATGCAAAGATGCTCCTAAGATACTTCACACTCCGAGTATACTCCGAGTATCGAGTACATTTCGTACTCCGAGTACTGATAGTATTAAGAGTACTGGCGGCCTGAATGCTCGGAGTACTTGGAGTATGAGCAGTACTGAAGCCCCAAATACTGCGAGTACAAGGAGTACCCGCAGTATCGGACCCCGAAATACTCCGACTATGGCAGTATCTGCAGTACAGAATCTCGAAATACTCCGAGTACGAGCAGTATTCCGTAGTACATAGAGTCCAAATACTGCGGGTAGACGAAGTACCTCAAGTATGCTATCCCCAATACTCCTTACTTTACTCCAAGGTACTCGGAGCATCTACTGCTGTGTAACCTTACCTTGTATATACTCAGCTAGCAAAGATGAGCTTCGACGAAATCCTCGAGCTCACAGCTCACAGCTGTTTTTTTTTTTTTTAATATATATATGCCGTGCGGAGACTTTCGTTCATGGCGGACGACAAATACTCGAATACCTGCGTAATGCGTACGGTGTCGGTATTACACCGAAAAACACCGACACCGTCTTCTATTGTTTTTTGTAGTTTATCCGACACCGTTTTACGGTATTTCCGGTGCGGTACGGTGTCCGTATCCATCACCGAACGTTGGTAGAAGCCACGGCTATTAATAGCAGTACACAAATATACAGCAGTATACGAGAAACACGCAACGTAACGACAAAAACATAACACCCAACACCCCCAGATTACCGGTACTCCGAGACGAAGGCACGTCCAATCTTCGGCAGTACAAAACAACAAGCAAAAAGAGAAGAAATTGAACAGCCAGTCAGCAACCAACAAGCAGCAGATAAATATGAATGTACACGTACATCATTGTATCATATCATAGGAAAATGCTTGAATACAATGGATGCCTAAAGTTCGAACTAGTCAGGACAAAAAAGCAGTTGAGCAATAAATATTTGGACCAATCAGGAGCCAAGCGATACTAGCAGTTGAACCGAATCGACTAGTCAAGCCATCCAGTCAGACACCGGAACGATAAGATTCCAAGACAAATATGTTCCGGGTAACAGGTACCAGGTACGTATCATACGTATACGTTGAGTACCTGACACCAGGTATATTTTGAAGTACAGGTAACTATATTGCGAATGCAGGTAATTAATCATCATATTTCAACCGGTCGCCCCGGTAGAGTAGTTTTTTTTTTTTTTTTTGTTTTTCTTCACATTAAACTCGTTTCAGTTGCTAATCCCCATAGTCTGATCTAGCAAGATCACGGCCCGTGGTCACAAAAGTGCTAGAGCCATCAGAGAATCCTAAAGAACACGTACACTTAGCAGGGAAAGGATACACAAGTCCGAAGAGGTACACCTAAAATCCCTACAACATGTTATGCATGTCCAAAACTGAACTACACGCCCGCAATCTCCATTCGACTACAGCAGCATCGTCCCCCCCCCCCCCCTCCCACTCTTTACCAATGAATTTGCCGACTACAGCGTAACTACTGTCTGAAGTGCTGTCTGTACAAAAACAAACGGTAGGCGTGGGAACAAGATGGAGCACGCAGCTGCTGTCTGAAGTGCTGCCAGAATGACAGTCCGCGGGCACAAAGTGAAAAAGAACAGCCAACCAAAGCCATCATGTCCATTGACAATTCCCCGAATCTATCCTGAACGGTCTGTGTTAGGCACAGCATTATAAACATCGACACTGATTAGGAATCGTTCCACATTGAAGGGGTCTTCCACGATCAGGCACACAAGTAGTGGTCAGCTTCAAAGACTACTATTATATTAATATCATTGGTACCCAAGATCGAATCCCACCGTGGTGAGAGATTTTGTCTTTATTTGAAAAAATAAAAAGGAGCCAATTGCTGAGAGTGCCTTCGTGGCGTGGGTAGGCGGAATCCGACGCAAGTCGACGAGGGAAGAAAGTGCTGAAATTTTCTCGCGATAAAAATGCAAGGCAAGAACCCTAGTGGGGGAGGAGGGAGAAGAGCCTACTTTGTGACCCCGGATCTGAGTTACGACTAGGAAGGAGAGAGAAAGGAAGGGCGAAGATAATAAACGGGATGGAAAAAAAAAAAAAAAAAAAATCGATGCGAGTTGACAAGGGAAGAAAGGGGCTGCTGCAGTCTTCTCGCGACAAAAATGCGAGGCACGAACCGAACCGTACGTACGAGTGGGGCGTGGGGATACGTGAGAGATTACTTATATATTAATAATATAGCACCCATAAGTACGCGCGATCGAAGTATTAGTATTCCTCTCATCTTGCAAGATGATGATGCGTTCCGACGCAATCCTCGATCTCACAGCTGTTTGTTGTTTTATTTTATTTTTAATTTTTATAAATAAATATATTATATATACGAGTTAAAAAAAAAAAGAAAAAACAACAGCTTATATATAGGATCAAGATAGGATATGTACGTAGACAAAAGAAAGGACAAGGGCGAAGATAAAACATTGGATTGAGAAGAAAAAAAAAAAGAAAGAAAAAAAAGTTTGAAGGCCGGTTGATGGTGGGGGCAAGAAAAGTTGGTTGGTCGTGGCGGACAAGCGGAGCTTTTTTTGTTCCCAAAACGATGATGATGCAACAGAACTCCAGCCCTCCAACACAAGGGAATCGTATACTGGTACGAAACTACTGCTGTTGTAGGATGGTATCGGCCCAGGCGAGCAGGCCCAGGCTAGATTTTTTATTGCAGAAAAAGGTGGTGCTCCACATAAACTTTAACTTTTCGTATAACCGCCCCGGGATTTATTTTTCCCCCGGAAATCTCAGGTTTTGGCGTTTGTTTTGTTGTGTGTTTGGGCCGGTAGGCAACCTACGTATCGTGTAGTACACGTATTATATGTTTAAAAAATTAAAAAAAAAAAAAACAGCTGTGAGCTCGAGGATTTCGTCGAAGCTCATCTTTGCTAGCTGAGTGTAATACTTCGATCGCGCGTACTTACGGGTTTTATATGTCCTTATGTAGGATGTACATGTTATGTTATGTTATGTGAATGAAGACCCTTACAGGAGGGACACAGGGAGCGCTTCTCCCTAAGGTAAAGTTCTTCTTGTTGCTTCATCTCATGGTAGACTTCGATAGAGTACATACATACGAGTACCAGAACGGAGTACGTGTACAAAGAAAGGTAGGGCTCAGCCAAGTATGTATTATACTGTACCAGGCTGATCCCACTATTATCCATGTATCTTCATACGTACACGAGGGTGGTCCAATGTTTTTTTCGACACCTCACGTCGAATTGTTCAACTTTTACGTTTTGACAGGGGGGGGGGGTACCTGAGACCATCCCCTCCCTCTACGCCTATACAATACCTATATAAAACTGAACACAGGGGACGGTAGAGGGCCGTCCCCCCCCTGCTTAATACAAGGCCTTCCATACTACTACAATACCAGGGGCGGCCGCAGGCCTATGAGCTGCAGCTGCGTGGAGGCAGCGACTGCAGCAGGAGAGTCGAGGGAGAGTAGTGAGCGGTACAAAGGAGCTATGAGCTCGATCGAAGGTGGACCAGAAGGTCCCGAAGAGCCGTGGGATCCACAGGCTTGGATGGATAAGCACTGCCTGAAGAAGGTCGCGACGGACGGGGACATCACGTGGGTTTGTCACTGTGGAAACGACTTTGGCGACGGCAACCTTGTCGATGCTGGACGTCGCGCACGAAGAAAAGGCGCTTTGATTTATTGGAGTGACTCGTGTAATAAAAACAATTTGTGGGACTGTGGCAAACGCTCGCGGGGAATGATGTGTACAACCTGGTGGCAGTAACGAGGCTCAATGATAAGTGGCATGGAATGTCGAGTTCGTTTTTTTCTTGCTTCGGCACTCTATATTCGGTCGACAAGCTTGGTTGGATAAAACATGTAGGTTTCTTCCTTACTTAGCAGATAGATCTGGATAGATCGATAGACCCCAGGTATCTTCCACACCTGTGGATACACCGGATACACCACCAGTATACACGAGGTATACTCGTACACGGAAAAAAAAAAAAAAAAGTGGTAATTTTTTTTTTTCGGCCTCTCGGGGGGAGGGGGGGGTTAGGTGTATGATATCCAAATCCTCGGCCGCCCCTGACGTACATGTTTTTTTTTTTTTTTTGTCCATCCCATTTATTCTCTTCGCCGTTCTTTTCTCTCTCCCTCTTTATTAATAGTCGTAACTCAGATCTGGGATCACTATTTAATAAGTAGGCTATTGTCCCCCCTCCCCACTACGGTACGTGCCTTGCATTTTTATCGCGAGAAGATTTCAGCACTTTCTTCCCTCGTCGACTTGCGTCGGGTTCCGCTTACCCACACCACGAAGTCGCTCTCAGCAATTAATTGGTTCCTTTATATTTTTTCAAATAAAGTCGAAATCTCACCACGGTGGGATTTGAACTCGGGTACCAATGCTATATAGTAGACTTGCAAGTTGACCACTACTGCTGTAGTCTACTGGGGCGACCGGCTCAGGGTTAGGGTTAGGGCACGACCTACGGAAACGTTTCCGTTACTACTATAATACCTGTAGCACGCCACGTGTCACGTGATCTCATACTGATACTCGTACTCGTCGTGTAATACTTATTTGTCTACGCATTGTTGATTTGATTCAGTATATTTGTGGGAGCCATGCCTCGTCCAACCTGCATATATCCGGAGATCACCGTAAGGATCTCCCAAGCAGGTATCACCAATTCCCACGTCATGAGATCTCCGTCTCTCATCGTACAAACTGTGACGTCAGATCTCCTATGATCTCATCAGTAAGATCTCGGTACAATCCTTCGTCTACGGACGAACTATGATTGGTAATATTGACCCGAGACATCTGGTGTATGATGGGATGCGTCGCCCGCATCCCTCACAACTCTCACGGACCAGACTTGGAGAAGGCGTTGGAAACAATCGAGGATCTCAACGTCGAGCAGCTGCAAGTTTTGCTGTTCAAGGCTGAGGCAGCAGCACGCATACGCGGGCTGAACAAGAACGAGAAGTCCCCGCCAACGCTGTCGGCGGAGACCATCCAGTTCTTGCGAGGGAGGTCGACGGTAAGTGAAGCGTTGCCTGTTGAGTCAGCAGGATCCGCATTGTCAAGGTTGACGATCTCGGAAAACCCACGTTCGTATGCCGCGCATGTAGATGATGTAGGGACACCAGCAGAGCAAGGTGAAACAAAAGAATCGTTTGCGTCCACCTCCAACCCTGCCCCTGCGTCACTGCCGTCAGTGACCCCTCCCTCGTTGTCGCTGCCGTCAGCAACCCAACCCTCGTTGTCGCTGCCGTCAGCAACCCAACCCTCGTTAGAGTCTATGTCGTACCGTGACGCTGTCGCCGCTCCGTCGTACCGAGATGTAGCTGCTGTGACCGTGACAGCAGCAGACTACTTTTTATTATTTTTTCCTTTTCGCTTTTTTCCTTTTTTCTCTTTTTTTCTCTTGCATGCACCTGGATTGCTAGCAGGGTAGGTCTTGCCTGTCGTATATGGCATTGCATTGTCTGCTCTGCTTACTGCACTGAGCGTAGTATCTCTGTGTCGTAGTTTTGTGACCACAGAACTGGTACCTTTTTAGGATGAAGAATCGGCACGGACACTGGGTGTGCTGGATGTCGACGGGTAGAAAGGAAGGTTTAATGTGAAGAACACACACACATACGTATCTACTCATAATAATACGTAATACGTATTGCACCTCCTGATATTCACAGCTAGATACGTGATACCATCCCATTTATAATAAAAATGATAAAATGGGCGTGGGTGTTGCCGTTCATCAGTCATCAACAGGTGAGGAAGGCTACGGGAGAAATAAAAATGGTTGCCTGCTCGAGGACTCCAGGATAGTATGTACGTATGGTTTTATTTTATTTTATTTTTTGTCCATCCCATTTATTATCTTCGCCCTTCTTTTCTCTCTCCCTAACTCAGATCCGAGGTCACTGAGTAAGCTCTTCTCCCCCCTCCCCACTACGGTACGTGCCTTGTATTTTTATCGCGAGAAGATTTCAGCACTTTCTTCCCTCGTCGACTTGCGTCGGATTCCGCCTACCCACGCCACGAAGGCGCTCTCAGCAATTGGTTCCTTTTTATTTTTTCAAATAAAGAAAAAATCTCTCACCACGGTGTGATTCGATCCTGGGTACCAATGGTAGTAGTCTTTGAAGCTGACCACTACACTACCGGGGCGACCGGCTTTATGTATATATAATTAATGCACATATATATATACTCGCAGCACTTCTCATTCTGTCTTCTGAAAATATTTGAGAATCCTCGGCGGTGGGTTTAATTACGTTATACATATGTTGTCCATCCCATATATTAGTACGCGCGATCGAAGTATTATTACACTCAGCTAGCAAAGATGAGCTTCGACGAAATCCTCGAGCTCACAGCTGTTGTTTAAAAAAATATATATATACATATATCATCTTCGCCCTCCTATTCTCTCTCCCTCTTTAGTCGTAACTCAGATCCGGGGTCACTAAGTAGGCTCCTCTCCCCCCTCCCTACTACGGCACGTGCCTGGCATTTTTATCGCGAGAAGATTCAAGCACTTTCTTCCCTCGTCAACTCTCGTCGAATTGTTGTGCTTTTATATAATACGTACTGCTGTATGTATCATACATGTATAATATATATAAAATTATATATATATATATATATCTATCGTCGTAAGCCATAGCTTTCATTTGCATCATTTTTCTTTCCCATCCCATTTACGCGTACTATCTTCGCACTTCTTGTCTCTCTCCCTCCCTATTAATAGTCGTAACTCAGATTCGGGGTCACAAAGTAGGCTGCTCTCCCTCCTCCCCCACTACGGTCCTTGCCTAGATTTTTATCGCACAGGGGGTTCATTGCAGCCTCCCCAACGCTCGCCGATTTTCATCGAATTTTGCTAACTCACGCTCTCGCGCTTTCCGCTGCGCGTAGTCGAGATATTGTTTTTGCGAGAAAAGGTCCCTGCGAGCACGAGTATGCACTCGGGGGGGCTCGAACCCACGATATTGACTCTCACCAGGGACAAGATTCACCTGTCATTCCACCGGGGACGCCGGTCATATATATATATATGATATAGTATACCAGGTATGTATATCATATCGTATGTACCCGTGACTGAAAATAGAAAAATGCCCCGCCTGATGCAAACTATATCACCAGCGTGCTGCTGCTCTAGACTATTAGCTGTAGTATTAGGGAAGACCATAGTAAATAGGACCAAATATTGTTGGTAAAAATAGGTAAATATATAGGTGTTTGTGTGCATCGTAGGTCCTATTTACTAGTGTTTACTACGGTCCCCCGTAAATAGTGTCGTAATCAAGGTGTTAGCTTGGATGATTCACATGGTGCGTCGAGGGAGCAGGGGATCTCAAACTTGCATCATATGCATATGAACATCGTGTGGCGTACCCGTAGGTGAAAATCGATAATATGGCCCACCTGGTGTAAACTCTATATAAACATATTTTTCCATCCCATTTATTATCTTCGCCCTTCATTTATCTCTCATTCCTACGGTAGTCGTAACTCAGATCCGGGGTCACACAAGTGGGGCTCTTCTCCCTCCTCCCTCACTACGTTTCTTGCCTTGCAATTTTGTCGCGAGAAGATTTCAGCATTTTCTTCCCTCGTCAACTCTCGTCGAACTGTGCTTACCCACGCTATAATATGCGCTCTCGACAGTTGGTGTCGTACCACCAGCGTACTGCTGCCCTGGACTACTAATAGCTAGTAATAATAGCTGCAGTGTGTTATCACGGTGTCAACTTGGATGATCCACATGGGTTAAAGGGGCAGGGGATATTTTATTTGCATAATAAAAACACCACATGGCGTACTACAGCACTACAGCAGTACTAATAGCTGAAAATAGAAAATATGCCCCGCCTGGTGCAAGCTACGAGTAGTGTTGTTATCAAGGTGTTAGCTTGGATGATCCACATGGGCTAAGGGAGCAGCGGATCTCATATTTGCATCTTATAAATATCACATGGCGCTCGCAGGCCGGGGGTACATCAGTCACACGGGACCATAGACCATAGTTCCCTTCCCCCGTATCATGTCTGCGTTTATAATCGGGGTGGAGGACTCGATTTGTTTGCCTGACCGGTGTGAACCCGGCACGGAACACCCCGGCATTATAGGGGCACCAAGATAGAATCAGGGGGCGTGTACCCCCGATTGGTGATGTTGAATTTTCCATTTTTATTTTTACCTTCACATAGCGTGTAGAGGGGAGCGGAGGGCTCCAGACTATCTGTTTTTGACTGACTTTGATCGCTTTGCGGACCCTTCGGGTTCCACTTTTATTTCAGTATACCTTTTTTGGGTAAGTTAGCCTGTGACCACGGGAATCGACCGTGTCAAGTGTTGGATTAGTACGGACAGATGGAGGTACTGGATAGCGAGACCGGCACGGTTTTTAATGTGAAGACAACAACAACAACCCATAGCTGAAAATAGGGAAAAAATGCCCCGCCTGGTGCAAACTATACCACCAGCGCACTGCTGCCCCAGACTACTATTAATATTAATAGTGTTGTTATCAAGGGGTTAGCTTGGATGATCCACATGTGTTAAGGGAACAGGGGACCTCCTATTTCCATACCTGGTATATCAAATGAATTTCACGTAAGCGTGTACCTGTACGTAGCTAAAAATAGGAAATATGCCCCGCCTGCTGCAAACTATACCACCAGCAAGGCGCGTTGTTGGTGATAAACACGTTGTTGTTGGTGATAAATAAAATGCGTTACGTACTGCTGCTCTATCATAGATTGTTTAATTGCTGTAGCAGTGCTGTTATTAAGGTGTTCGCGTGGATAATCGACAAAGAGAAGGGAGTAGAGCACCTCTCGCTCGGTCAAGCTCAGACCTGTCTGTTCGTAGGGTAAGGTGTTCTTTATTTACCTGAAGGGGCAACCTGCTTGCTGTCGTCTGGTGTTCCGAGTGCACGCGGAGGGGCGGGGAGGTTGATCGTCACAGCGAAACCTCTTTCCTTTTTCCCGTGTTTTGCGTGTTCTTCCTTTTTCTTCATTTTTTCTTTCTCTTTTTTGTTTCTCTTCCCTTCTCCTTTTTCCTTTGGATTGATCTCAATTTCTCCTGGTTGGGGTGTACGATGTGCCACAGCAGTAATAACAGTTACGATGTATTTCGTACTGCGTTGTGCTTTGTATGTTGTGTATTACTACCGTCTAACGCGGAAGAAAGCACAGCCCCCTTACAGATACCACCCCCCCCTATACATGAGCACACCCGGTGATATATTTGTTCGACTGTATTTTTTTCATCGTCGCTTTATCACCGAGGGTGCGTCGAATACCACACCCCTCACGGAGGTGCGTCTGAAAACAGCACCAAACGCCAAAAGTATCACACCGCCTGGCGGATACCATTCACCCACAACACTGTTAAGGCATTAGTCCGTTGAGCTACGTACTGGTAAAAGGTTAACCAATTGCGTGCCCGATTTAAGCCTTATAACACCCCCTCCCCCCCTGGAACGGACCGGGTATATGGGTCGACGCGTGTGACCAACACGCGGTTCGTACTTATATGAGGATCCCGAAGTGTTTTCAGGTTATTGGCATGAGGAAATTCGCTTTTCTTTAAAAAGCGTTAGGGTGGTTGTGAGATTCGAGCTCACGACCACTACAACCCATGTCCTGCCACTTGTTCAGGCATTAGTCCGTTGGGCTGGGCTACTGGTGAAAAGTTAACCAATGACCTACCCAATCTAAGCCTTATAACAACTGCTGCGCCCTACGACCCAACCACCGGCGGCGGTGTACAATAGTAGGTTTATGGCCAATCACAGAACTTGTTGCGTGGTCATTGTAGCATTTTCTCGAAAACAAACCAGTGCGCAATGCTATGCGGGGTATCTCATACACGGTGTATTGTTCGGGGCGCCGGCTAGAAAGAGAGGTTCCATATGATCATGGCAGTACAGCAGTTAGTTTTTCAGCGGGGCAAGGGCCGCGGAGGTACAGCAGTCTTCGGGAGTTTTGACACCATTGAACTCCTGTGGTGATGCATATATACACCTGTATTCAGAGCGTTCGGTAATAAGGACTCCGGCGCCTATTTCGTGAAGCGCAACGTGACCAGGAAAGCGTGTTGTGCTCAGGCGCCGCAGGCGTGTGGCTTTTCCCCACAGGGCCTACCAGAGGGCCGCCGGAGGCAAACAAACAGTAGCCTTTACCGCACCACTGAATTATTATCTAGGATAAAGTATGGAAATCGGGGAATATTTTATTATATACCTTTTAGTGTAGTCGACCCATTTAAAAAAAAAAAAAAAAACGCCTGATTTTTTCGAGACAAAGCTCACAAGGGTCGGGGCGGGGACGGGGTTGGGGCTAGGGTTAGGGTTGGGGTTAGGGTTAGGGTTAGGGTTAGGGTCTAAAGTAGTGTTTTCGGCGTTTTTCTCAATATTCGGTCTCATAACACTGGAACCACACGCGGGCCACAACCAAGTCCCCGATTTCTATACTGTATCCTATATAATAATTCAGAATTGCGGTAAAGGCGACTCCAAACAAATGCGACAATTGGGTCAATATTTCGCCCGAAAGCCAGTTTTGACAAAGTGTGTATAGAGACGTATAGACACCTAAAACAGTTTTTGTTTTTCACCACAGGGATAACAAAAAAAGGTGCATCAATCCTCTTTCCCGCGGGAAGGACACGCCCAACGGGTTTGTTTGTCGCCAGCGGCGAAAAAGGTTGGGCGGCGCGACACCCGACGCCTGTTGCGCAAAATAGCGACGTGTTCCAACACGGAAGTTGCTCCAGCGCAACAGCTACTTTAAGGCCCACCGGTATAGCCGTTCTGCGGCATTGCAGCAAGGCGGGGATATTTGCTGCCGTTTCAGATTTCAGGCGTGGGCTTTACCATCACCCGCAGTATTGCGTGGGAATGAGAAATGCAAGCTGGTTTCAGACAAAAGCCTCTCACGTGATAGCACACCCCTTGTTGCCGGTATCACCCCCTTTGTTGTCGACCACCTTGCTATCGCACCCTCGTTGTTATCGCACCGTCTGCAGTCTGTCCAAGGCCTGGTAACGTCCTTTACGTGGCAAGTAGCACCACCGTTAGCACACACCTTCAATACCACACCCCCTCATTACCACACCCCCTAGCTGCGGGGCTACCGTGCATGGTGATTATCACCGGGGATACGTTAGATACCACACCGGCAATTTAGTTATCATGGGTGGCGGGGCGGGTTCTTAACCGGGGAACTGCTGCTGTTAATACGTACTGTACCCAGCATCGTCGGAATCCCAACAGCACACCCGGTGATAATAATGTTAAACGTCAAAGTGTTACGTATCAGCGGGGTGTGCTTTCTTCCGTGTTACACGGTAGAATAATACGTACTCACGCACTCGCTACGTATCCGAGTACATATATATGTGACAGCGTCTGCACACCACGGGTATCGTGTCACACAAACCCCACGGCATTATTGTTGTTTTTTTGTGAGTCCCCCCCCTGGATATATTCTTCCAACTCCAGAGTGTTTCGAAGCCTGTATGTATGATATCCTGTAGCCAGGGACAATATTTTGGCGGAGTTAAGGTAAGAACAACAACAACAACAACAACAACTATAATACTCGTACAGACAGGTAAATATGTGGGCTGCACTGGCTATTACGGGTGATAATTCCACCAATAGCAGCAGCAGCAGCAACGTTCTTTCACGCCGCCTGCCAAACATACATTTAAAAAAAAAAAAAACAAGAAAACCCAGACGACATTGAGCTTTTTGGCAGGCTGCGTCCGGCGCACGAAGGAACCACAGCAGACACGATGACAACTAATGAGCACGTTTCGTGCCCTTCATCCAGCTTGTTGCACGCCTGGTTTCTTTCTGATTCTGAATCATCCGCAGTTTTATTTATTAGTCCGGCAGTTTTTTTTATAATAAATAATAAATAATAGTCCGGCATAGGTCGTATACGATACGCCATCCATTTCCATCGGTACGTATCATCAACTTGATCAGTGATGTGATATATATGTGATACCAGGTAACACACAGGTATTGAAGTAATATACAGGAAACAGAGGTAACTATTAGAAATATACCCGCGGGTACGTATGTACGTATGTGCGAGGGAAGAGCGTTGTACAGCGAGCCGTGCGCTTGTTTGCTGCCCACGGTTGGTCTTTGACTGGAAACATGGAAACTACTTACTGCCGGGTGTGCGTACCGAGCAGCACGTTGCGTGGCATCGCTCTCAGTGCCGAGTCGAGCGTGGTACATACATAGCAGCAGCTGTATGTAGCATCAAAACAGCAGCAGCAGCAGCAGCAGCAGCAGCAGCAGCAGCAGCAGCGTGCAGCAGTGCCTGAGCTTGTGAGCCTTCTGCCCCCCTCTCCCGGCCATGTGACCTTTCAAGATCGGCTGCGTGCGGTACAACTACTGCTGCACAGATACTACTATTCGTACGCATGTTCAATACGTAGAACGAATCGTGTGGGACAGAGACCGGCCCCAGGATAGAGGTGCGCGTGCTAGGCCTGCGTGCGGTATCGCAGGCACTGCAGCGCTCTGCCGAATTAGGCGGGTTCGGGCTGCGAGACAACAGCAGCAGCAGCAGCAGCGGTAGAGCAACCAGTAGAAAGCTCATGCATGACGTGGCTCGTGGCCTTTTCTTGTTCATCAAAATTTCAAAATGTGGTTCGTTTATGTCCGCAGACCAAGAGAGATCTTCGATTTACAATACACCACCAAAGCGCGCAGAGCGGAGGCACAGGAGGCACAGACTCACCAGAACTTGTGTGGTAGCGTGATAATGTTGCCTGAGTGGAGAGAACCAGAGGCGTGCCCTCCAAGTCGATCGTATCCTTCGGTATCCCGAGCGGTGTGCAGACTGAGAGAAGTAAGCTGTGCCGCTGTGTGGGAAAACGATCGGCAGACGCTTGAACCTTGTTGAAGCGCCGCTCCTGGTTTTCACAAAACTACGAAGGCATGCTCATAGAGTAGATTCTGCTAAATTACCCCCTCCTATGGTTCCCATGACGGCGCGCTTCGCATCAAGCAAACCACAGCAAGACACGGCCCAGAGAGCACCACATTCACGCAAAGAGAGAGACACCGGACAGCAATCGCTGTTGCGCAGCCACAGCTGCTAGTGTTCCAGACGAAAGACTAGAGACACACCCGTGTAGCGCTGAACTGCTTGTGGCCTACGGGTATTTTTTGACAGAACACAACAAGCAAGCATGGCGGACATGGGGATGGGGATGGGCCCAGACATGGGCGGTGGGGGGGGCGGGGGCGGCGAGGAGGATGAGAGGTGAGGCACGTAGCATGTTCGGTTCCGGCTGCCTTGTGCGCCTGCTGGTAGGCTGAGGTTTTGCCAACCTCATCAGCACGCCGTCCTTGCACGGAACACGGGGTACTCGATGCACTGCTGTACGTACGTAAGATGACCATCGAAAACTTCCAACTTTTGCACAGATGCTCCGAGTACCGTACACACGGCACAGCGCCTATACCTGAGGCAATTTTATCTAAGGATTTCCCTGTATTTGCACTAATTTGCAGTATAACCAGACCAATCACATGCGAGTTTTGTAAGGATTACGTAAGGACGGGCGGTGGTGATTGGTAGGCGCTGACAAGCCTGACAGTCTCGGCGCTGCAAGGAAGCCAGACGTGCGGACGTGCGAGACAGAGAGATAGCGCTGTTGCAAGCCGGATGTTCGGACAATCGCCCTCGCAGAGGGCGGCCCAGCACCCTGGTGGTGTGGCAGTATTTCCCGCCTGTAGTATGTTCCTAGTTGTGTTCTTGGGGCCCTGCGCTCTGTCCCTGCGAGAGGGTCGAAAGTCAGGGCCAGCGCAGGCTGCTCTGTCCCTACACGTATCATCTGCCCAGAGGCCAGATTCACAAACTTTTGAGTGCGGGCGCGTAGCCACACCACAACAACCCCAGCACCAGACTACATAGCCAGCAGCACGAGCTTTGTCTCTGTGGATTCGAGCCCTCGCGGTTACCTGCAGCAGCGAGCAAACCCCGTACTTGCAGTACGAGTACGAGTGCAGAACGAGTTTTCTTTCAGATCTCACACAGAAAATATGCCACACTCTGTCCGCAAATATAAGAGATTTTTTATACTCATAATAGTACCCAAACAGTCCCTATATTTACGGACAAAGGGGTACACAGCACTACCACTCTGTCCGGAAATGTAAGAAGTTATAAGTACTCGTATTAATACTCGTACGGTACTTACATTTTCGGACAAGAAAGTATTGCGACGTGAAAAGTGAACTAAAACCGAACTCTAGAACCAAGTTATATGAACTCTCCCCTGGGAAAACATCCCAATAATTTAATGCCTTAAAAAATGATCCTCAGGTATGGGATCGGAGCCGCATCGCATCTTCTAATAGCCCGAAAGTGCACCACGCTACTTACTACTCAAAGGGATTTGGAAGACGGGGGGCAGCAGCGATCGTACTAAAATATTTGGAGAACGGGGGGCAACAATAGCCAGTCGTAAAAAAGCCGCGGTTGACGAAAGCAGGAACAAGAAGACCGACAGGGTAGTAACGTACCCCACCGACTACACTACGGGCCCTCTCATGAGAAAGTAACCCACAAGGAACTCAGCCTTTACATTACGAGGGAAATAAGAAAGTCGACAGCTTTTATACTGAAGTTAGTGTGGGACACACCCCTTTCTCAAATAAGAAAGTCAGCCTAAGCCCGATTTCTGGTTTCTTATGAGCGGGCCGGTAGTGTAGTAAACCCGGACGACTAGAAGAGTATAAACTCTCTAGGCTATGTATTCGTAACGCAAACCTCTGCGGCTGCTTCGTATGCATACCGCAAACCTCTGATGTGGCTGCTTCGAATGTGGTGCGGTTTGTTTTGGTTTCAGTTTATTTTTCGCTACTACTGTTGTGATGATACGATATACTATGTCATTTCTGGCTTGGGGAGTGACGACCAGAGATAAACTCCTTCTAAAAGAGTAGTTTAAACTACGCGTATGTTTCGGACGCTCAACCGCCGTTTACGGGTGGACGTTTTTCTGGAAAACACACCAGTGTCTTTCGCCGGTTTTAACCGGTTAACTGGTTAACCGGAAATACTTGGAAAACAAGCGGTAACCAGTTGACCTAGAGAACCGACAGCACCGCCCAAGCCCGATACAACAGTCGTAATAATTGTCACTACTCCAATCCTACCAATCTTGGTAACGGTAACCTCGCAATAATCACAACAGCCAAAGCTCGGATGGCCTATGCCATTCATATCTTGAATTAGTGTGGGTACAGATCAGGGTGGGAAACGGATTGTTTGACCTGAATTTAGTTTTGGAGCGCTTATTTCGCTTAAATGTACCTGGTAACTGATTTTCGACGATGACAAGTTTGAAAATCCAAGCTGAAATACTTTTTCCGAGTTATTCGCGATTTTGGTTTCAAAACAATTTACGTTTTTTTTCTTGGATTTGGTGTTAGAAACAATTATATTTTATTGAGTTTGGGGACGCGTTGCATTGGAACCAATGTTGGTATGTATATTAATATATACAAAGTAAATGTATCATGAATCTCGTGTGGGAGCGACCCATGGTGGGAATCGTATTTGTTTACTGAAGTTTGGGTGGGACCCGCTATAATTTATCGCTTAGTTTTTACTGTTTTTCGATTCTGGCTCAAGCTATATATAATATGAAAATCGGTTTGTTTGAGTTTCGATGTATCTCGTTGTTGTTGTGTCTATATTTTTTAGGAATTTATTTTTATCGTGGACCTAAATTCGAGAATGCCTCATGATGTCGTGTGGAGACAATTTGCTATGGAGTTAGTGTCGGTATTTCATACTGAAGTTAGGGTCGGGACGGCCCCCGATGGGAGCTCCTCTGGAAAACTCCGGCAATCCTTCCATTCTCGCGGGTCTGCCCCCTTCCCTGTGGAGCACTCGACTCGTCCCCCGGAGAGCGCCTCTCCAAGCCACCCGCTCGCCGAGTCTGCTGCCATTACGTTGTTTGGCGGGCATCACCGCGGGGACTGCCGTGTGGGTCCGGCGTGGCTCGATAGTGCGGTCACAGGTCATTCGATGCAGCACGCTAGAAGCCGTCTTTCGCCCGGCAACGACACCTTAGCCCTGCAGGAGCTTTTAGGCAGCGAAGCGAAATGTGTATATACATACATACATACATACATACATACATACATACATACATACATACATACATACATACATACATACATACATACATACATACATACATACATACATACATACATACATACATACATACATACATACATACATACATACATACATACATACATACATACATACATACATACATACATACATACATACATACATACATACATACATACATACATACATACATACATACATACATACATACATACATACATACATACATACATACATACATACATACATACATACATACATACATACATACATACATACATACATACATACGTACGTACGTACGTACATACATACGTACATGCATACATACATACATACAGACATACATACATACATACATAGGGTCACTTTTAGACGATGCGTGTAAACTGTAAACATCCAAATGTCCTTATATTCCCGCCCATAGTGGTATAATGTACAACACAATCCCAGCTTCGACCTTTACGTCGTAGATCCATTTATTTCGCAACACGTCCTTATCAAATATACCGACATTTGACGTAAGTGCAAGGGTTAGCCCTAACCCTAACCCTAACCCTAAGCACTTTACGGTCCTTATATTGTTGGCTAGATTGGTAGTATTTTCCAACACAACCTCGTACGTTTATTTTGTATCTCTTGATCTGCCCGATGTTTATGTATTGTTTTGTTTTTTTTTCCTGGGTATTTCTGGTGGTCTTTCTTTCCCTTTGTTTGTTTGTTTGATTTATTTTTCTTATTTTTCTTTTTTTTGCTTGTTGTACTGCGTGTTGTTGCTTCTCAAGGGGGGCACGACAGCGATGCCACAGCCCCTCGCATCATTCGCTTCATTTACTTTGTTTTACTTATTTATGTTACCGTGATCGCTTTTGCCTTTGTTTCTCCGCCTTCCGTATTTTTCCTAGGACTTTCTTTGGTGGCTTAGCTACGTACGTATTCATTTTGTTTTTGTCATTCCCCGATCTCTTTCCGGGACTCTCGTGTGTTACACGAGAACGAAACGGAATTGAGCAGGAAGTGCCCCGTACCCGTTGTATGGGTGGCGCCCAAGGGAATGGAGACGGAGGGTGGGGGGGGGTCATGGGAAACCAGGGCGGACGAAAGCAGGAAAGAGACGGCAAGCAGAGTAGGTGCCAGACCGACTAGCTGGTAGAACCTGCCTGTACTACGGGCACAAACCTGCCTCGGCTGGCCTTTGGTGTGCTCCGGCTGGCTGTCTTTTCCTGTCGTTCTCAGTCTTGCTCTGTTGGCGCTGTTTCGGTCCATTTCATTTCGTTTCATTTAATTTGGTTTTTTATTGGAGGTCGCATCTCCTCTGGGAGAAGCACGACACTGTCTTTTTTTGTCATGCTTTTTATTTGGTTGCTTGATTGTTGATTTGCTTCAGTATATTTACTTTTTATTATTTTTTTCTTTTCGCTTTTTTCTTTTTTTCTCTTTTTTTCTCTTGCATGCACCTGGATTGCTATTAATAGCAGGGTAGGTCTTGCCTGTCGTATATGGCATTGCATTGTCTGCTCTGCTTACTGCACTGAGTGTAGTATCTCTGTGTCGTAGTTTTGTGACCACAGAACTGGTACCTTTTTAGGATGAAGAATCGGCACGGACACTGGGTGTGCTGGATGTTGACGGGTAGAAAGGAAGGTTTAATAGAGTGTTTGCGTTTTTTTTTTTTCTTACTTTCACTTCTCTAAAAATTCTCCCGAAGGAAGGATTTGCGGTAAAATTTTTAAAAAACGGCAAAAAAGTACTTTAGAGAAGTACGTTTTTGATCAAAAGTTACGGTAACTTTTGGCTCTCAGTTTCATTGGCCTACACACACCGAGCATTCTACCGACGCAGAACGGCACAAATTATGGGACATGTCTCCCATAGGCCCCAACCTTGCTGCTTGCTCTACACAACACAACAACCGGTGGGAGCACAGAGGCTCGAGAGGTGTGCTACAGTATGATACGGACAAGCGGTGCTGGATTTTGCTGACGGGGCGCCGGCGGACTGCTGGCGGCCCGCTACGGTACGCTCTCGCCGGCTTGGTGTCGTGGAGGATGCGCTGTTCAGAAGAACTACTCGTACGAGTACGAGTTACTCGTACGAGTCGTGCTCGTATGGAGACGTAGTCTTACCGCCTTGCTTGTAGAGCGCGACAGGATGACAGATCGCCGTGTATCATTTCAATTTCACCACACTGCGGTAGCAGCACTAGCAGCACTAGCAGCAGCGGCGGCGCGCCGCCACGGTCTATATATGTCGGGCCCCGGGCGGGCTTGGAGCGGAGCGTGCCGGCGCGGTGTCGCGCGTAGGTCGTGGGCAGCAGCAGGAGCAGCACACGACGACAAGAAGAGTTGGACGCAAAATCGAGAAAAGCAAAAACGGAAGCTGTTGCTTCTCCTGCTCTGCTGCTCCTCTGCTGTTGTTGCTGCTGCTGCTGCTGCCGCTGCTGCTGGGGCTGCCGCTGCTGCTGGGGCTGCCGCCACATAGCTGCAGCCACCGGTGCTGCTGCTTGCGGTCGTGGGATTGCAGCTGCGGCACTGCGGTCATACCCCTGCCGCCGCCACCGTTGCTGGGCTGCCGTTCCTCTCGTACGCTACTTTTTGTTTGTTTCGTTGTTTGTTTGGTTTGCCGCATTGCCTCACCCCACTTCCCTTATTATTTTCGGAGGCGTCGCCTGCAGGATTTTGTTTACTTCTATCGCAAACACACCGAAACCATGAGGGGAAGGGAATTAACTTTTTTGAGCGGAAGGAAAGTATATTTTTTTTTTACTTCTATCGCAAACACTCTAATTAAAGAAAAAATACTTCATGTACTTTGTGTACTCGCAGTATTTCCGAGTAATTTAGATGTTTTTACTCCGAGTACTGCTTGTAATCGAGTATAAGTACTGCTCATACTCCCAGTACTCGGAGTATTTGGGCCTTCAGTACTGCTCATGTTCCAAGTACTCCTCCAAGTACTCCGAGTACTTAGGCCACCAGTACTCTAATACTCTCAGTACTCGGAGTACGAAAAATACTCGATACTCCGAGTATACTCGGAGTATCGAGTGTACTCGGAGCATCTGTGAACTTTTGCTACGAACACACGAACACAGGTGCTTCTGTTAACAGCAGTCTGTCTGGACATAAATGTAAGGACCGTTGGTGGCATAAACAGGAATACCAAACGTTGCTTATATTTGCGTCCAGCGTGATATATACCAGTTCGTACAGATAATTCGTACCTGGTACGAGTAGTGGGGGAGGAGGGAGAAGAGCCTGCTTTGTGACCCCGGATCTGAGTTACGACTAATAATAGGAAGGAGAGAGAAAGGAAGGGCGAAGATAATAAATGGGATGGACAAAAAAAAAAAAAAAAAACTGGTACCGGTCAAGTACCGGTACATATTAATATGTGTGATTTCTGTCTACTCTCAGCGACGTCCGTTGCGCCTATGTACTACCTACTACTCGGGCCCGTACGTAATGAATATTAATATTTCAATTGGAATCTTCCACGCCCCCGACAGATCATGATCTATCTATCCACAGCAGATCATGTAGTTCCTTACCTGCCATTCTGAGAGGTTGTGCGGGATCTGCCTAGTACAGATCCAACCCAGGAAACGTGTGCTAGATCATGCAGCAGTGCAGATTATCCGGGCCCCCCCTTGCAACATACCAGTAAGCTAGATCCCGCCGGTATACACCAGGTACTACATAGTAGGTATCATATATCATATACAAGATTAAGATTGTGAATAGAACTGCCTTGAAAGATTTACGGAGATGATGGAAGTACATACACATACCAGGTACAAAGGAATGGATGATCTGCCGGAGGTGTGGAATCTGAATCTTCTTTCTAAATATTTATAGAAAGATCCTATTCATAGCACTCCTTATGGGGTATGGGGTCACGAATTATGAGACAGATGTCAATACTCGTATGTACAGCGTAGTCAATATATATGTATGCATCGCAACCGGAAGGGGGGTTGGACGCACCTTGATAGTAGATATTTACGGGGGTTTTGTGCTTGGCGCCTCAAGCTGACCCTCCGACCCGAACCCGAACCCTAAGCCGAACCCTATGCCAGTGGTCAGTGCTGGGGTACTGGGCTTGGTAAGACTCTAGGCTGACTCGGCCGGCGTGGGTGCTGAGCTTGGAAATACTCTAGGTGACTCGGGATGCTGTGGCTGGGAAATGCCCCAAGTTGATTGAGCCGCGTAAAACACACCCTTAGCCAACCAGAGTGCCTAAATAGCTGCCTTAGGAAGACCTACTATCTTGCTTCGTCCAGTACTGACCGGAAGGCAGACATGTAGCAAACGCACTGGATACGAAAGAGCTGCAAGTAGCAGTCCAAGTGACTACATCTACCAGGCCAGATACCTGGCTATACTGCGGGCTTGCTTGCTTGCTCGCTTGCTTGCTGGCTCACTTGCTTGCTCACTTGCTTGCTTGCTCACTCGCTTGTTCGCTTGCTCGCTTGCTCGCTTGCTTGCTACCTGGCTATACTGCTTGCTTGCTTGCTTGCTTGCTTGCTTGCTTGCTTGCTTGCTTGCTTGCTTGCTTGCTTGCTTGCTTGCTTGCTTGCTTGCTTGCTTGCTTGCTTGCTTGCTTGCTTGCTTGCTTGCTTGCTTGCTTGCTTGCTTGCTTGCTTGCTTGCTTGCTTGCTTGCTTGCTTGCTTGCTTGCTTGCTTGCTTGCTTGCTTGCTTGCTTGCTTGCTTGCTTGCTTGCTTGCTTGCTTGCTTGCTTGCTTGCTTGCTTGCTTGCTTGCTTGCTTGCTTGCTTGCTTGCTTGCTTGCTTGCTTGCTTGCTTGCTTGCTTGCTTGCTTGCTTGCTTGCTTGCTTGCTTGCTTGCTTGCTTGCTTGCTTGCTTGCTTGCTTGCTTGCTTGCTTGCTTGCTTGCTTGCTTGCTTGCTTGCTTGCTTGCTTGCTTGCTTGCTTGCTTGCTTGCTTGCTTGCTTGCTTGCTTGCTTGCTTGCTTGCTTGCTTGCTTGCTTGCTTGCTTGCTTGCTTGCTTGCTTGCTTGCTTGCTTGCTTGCTTGCTTGCTTGCTTGCTTGCTTGCTTGCTTGCTTGCTTGCTTGCTTGCTTGCTTGCTTGCTTGCTTGCTTGCTTGCTTGCTTGCTTGCTTGCTTGCTTGCTTGCTTGCTTGCTTGCTTGCTTGCTTGCTTGCTTGCTTGCTTGCTTGCTTGCTTGCTTGCTTGCTTGCTTGCTTGCTTGCTTGCTTGCTTGCTTGCTTGCTTGCTTGCTTGCTTGCTTGCTTGCTTGCTTGCTTGCTTGCTTGCTTGCTTGCTTGCTTGCTTGCTTGCTTGCTTGCTTGCTTGCTTGCTTGCTTGCTTGCTTGCTTGCTTACCGATTTGCTTTTACCGATTTGCTTTCCGATTTGCTTTCCTGCTTGCTTACCGATTTGCTTTTACCGATTTGCTTTTACCGATTTGCTTTCCGATTTGCTTTCCTGCTTGCTTTCCTGCTTGCTTGCTCGCTTTCCCGCTTGCTTCCCTGCCTGCTTGCCTTTTCAAGAAAGTAAAGAAAACACGTGCGTCGATGTTCGTATTCTGGCGTTACGATGCCAACGATGACATACGTTCTTCCTTTTGGTCAAACCTCCCTGCCCCTGCCCCTGCCCCCCCTCCCCCGTCCCCGTCTCCGCCGCGTGCTGTGCCGTGCTGTGCCGTGCTGTGCCGTGCTGTGTACCGACACCACCCCCACAGACAATTTTACTCTACCGAGAACATTATTCACAACAACAAGGTGCTGGAGTACTGCCGGACATCGCTCTGTGCCTTGGGAGGGGTGGTGTCAGGTAAGACATATAATACCGCCGTGCACAACGTTCCATACCTCGGATATATCATGATCTGTATGATATGTACGACATGTATGATCTGTATGATCTGTACGATCTAGATCTTTCAGGGGGGGGTCTATTCCCTATCTTGTAGGATCTAGCTGGTGTTGCCGGATGGGAGCTGTATGATCTGCATGATCTGTCACCTGTTTCCTGGGTTGGATCTGTTACTATATGCAGTATGCAGACCCTGCACAAGCTCTCACAGCGGCAGCTGAGGAACTAACTCATCTATAGATAGATCATGAGCTGTGTAGATAGATAGATCATCGTCTGTGCGAGGTGTGCAAGGTTCCCCTTCGGGATGTTGTTGACTTGAAATCCCGGGGAGGCGTCGCAAGTTGAAAAGGAGGAACATCCTCGCGGTCAGGCGTCCCCGCTGTCGTTACCCCGAGAAATCTCGTACAGTACTGCTGCTACTAAATACTGCTTCTGTATACTGCTGTGTAACAGAATGATGCGGTTCGATGAAGTGTGCTTGGTTCTTAAAATTGTACGTGGAAATGTGAACATAATTAAGTGCATGGATCTCCCCTGGGGCACACGGAACACATACATACATACGAACACAAAAGCACCGTGGTTGTGTCACAAAGGCCGAAGTGTGAAGCGGTGGTGCTGCTGTACTGCTGTGGCACCGCTGCTGCTGCTGCTTGTTGCTGGTGCTGCTGGTGAAGGGCCTACGTACCGTGGCGGCGCGGTTGCTTTTTTTTAAATGTGGAGGAAGTGTGCGAGCGATCGCATCATCGTTGTTCTGGCCCTGCTTGGGTTAATGTGCAACATGTCCTCGTTCCTCTACTTCCTAATGCGGTGGACGATAGTAAATAGGACCAAGTATTGTCAGTAAAAATAGGGAAATATGTGTAACATGTCTTCGTTTCTACTTCCTAATGCGGTGGACGATAGTAAGTAGGACCAATTATTGTCAGTAAAAAATAGGGAAATATGTGTAATGTGTCTTCGTTTCTACTTCCTAATGCGGTGGACGATAGTAAATAGGACCAATTATTGTCAGTAAAAAATAGGGAAATATGAGTAATATGTCTTCGTTCCTACTTCCTAATGCGGTGGACGATAGTAAATAGGACCAATTATTGTCAGTAAAAAATAGGGAAATATGTGTAATATGTCTTCGTTCCTACTTCCTAATGCGGTGGACGATAGTAAATAGGGGACCAATTATTGTCAGTAAAAAAAATGAAATACGAGGCGTATACCTGGTATACCGTAGTTTTTTTTGTTTGTACCGTAGGTTCTAATTACTCAAGGTCCCCCGTGATTAGTAGGTGGACAGGAAACACGGCACACACGCACGCATAGAGAAGAAGCACCGCCCGGGGCGGTCACGGGAGGGAGGGCTTGATGCGCCACTGCCGCTGTTCCGTGGCAACCAGACCACATAGCAGACAGTTCCATGGACAGCAGTGCACTCGGACACGAAACAGCAGCAGCAGCGGCCAGAAGCAGCAGCGGCCAGCAGCAGCAGACCATAGATCTTGAAATGTATGGGGTTTACATTGTCCTGTCCTGGCAGGCTCAAGCTCGGCGGAAAACAGATCCCCCCGTCGTAGTTACTTGCCATTTTTTCGCCCGAGTTTTAAACGCCCAGAGAGCACGCGCCACGGACCTCGCTCGACCGGGGGGGCAAACTACGTGGCCTCCCTGCGTGCCCCGTAGCCGAGAGCGGGAGGGAAAACCTGCAACCGGGGTGTGATAGAAAAGCAAAAAGTATTCCGGATCAAAAAGTCATTTTGGTAGATAGTAACGTATCACCGGGGGGTGATAAGATAGCCCCCCCCCCCCCCCCTCGGACAAATTTAAAGGCCTATTTGCTAGGGCTGGGTACTGGCACAGTATATACTGGCAGTAGTAATCTGCTGATTGAACCGGCTAGTATATTCGCCAGTAGGTTTTATGTTACTTACGCCCCAAGAAACAAGCCCATGATACAGGACGCAAACCCACCACATGCGCTTCGGGCAGGAGAAAAGAGAGGCGAGAGACAGTATACCGCTGCAGTCCAGTGTACTGATTAATTTTGACGGCAGTACATATCGCTACTGACTCAGTCAGCCGGTGCCCAGCCCTACTATTTGCTCTTGGCGACCGGGGGGGGGGGGGGGGGGCGGCCGTACTGATACAGCTGTCGACGAATGCAGAAACGAAAAGATAGATCGTGTGCATCCCTACAATGCCGGGGGGGGGGGGGGGGTGGGCTACGTATCTGTGCGCAAAGGTCTTTTCGACGAGATCTTGCCAAGGCCGCGATTGTCTTGATGTACGCGTATGCACACCCCCCCCTTTGTTTTTTTGATGAAATCGGCTCTGAAGATTTCATCCCAGGAGGAGTGTTGGCTTATTATATTGGAGGAAATCGGCTCTGAAGATTTCATCCCAGGAGGGGTGTTGGCTTATTATCTTGGAGGAAATCGGCTCTGAAGATTTCATCCCAGGAGAGGTTTTGGCTCATTATCTTGGAGGAAATTGGCTCTGAAGATCACCCCAGGAGGGATGTTGGCTTATTTTCTTGGAGGAAATCGGCTCTGAAGATTTCATCCCAGGATTGATGTTGGCTTATTATCTTGGAGGAAATCGGCTCTGAAGATCACCCCAGGAGGGGTGTTGGCTTATTATCTTGGTTGTAGTCTACCGTGTTTTTTGTGTGAGGGTGGTTGGTCACTTGAGGAGTGTATCGACATTTTTTTTCATCATGACAGGGAAAACTTCGATGCGATGTCCCCAACACAAACTTACAACAGAGTAGAAGGCATTTGTACCGACGGCCAACGCGCCCGACCCCATGTGATGTACGTGACGAGTTTGACAATGTCGAAACTTGGAACTTTCGATACGCTATCCAACACTACAGTAAGTATCAATCAAGAGTATTTATTGTCACGGGCGACCCATAATAGGTAGCACTCTGGGCGGGAACATAAGGACCATTTGTTCATCAACATGAAGACCAAGCGGTCCTTATATTTACGCCCAGAGTGGTACTACACACACAAAACCCCGTACTAACAATGCTTTTCCCTACTTTTTACTAACAATACTTGGTCCTATTTACTATGGTCCACCGCCGTAATAACAGACACTTGTAAATGTGACCCCCCCCCGCCGCCGCCCTCCCCTGTGCCCCCCGCCATCTCGTTTTTGTTTTTTGTGTTTTTCACGTTTGTGTTTCGATTCGGGCGGGCATGTTCGGCACTGGCACACCAGGCATCTTGGGGTTGACCGGACTCGTTGGGCTCTTGGCGTACCTCGTGCTGTATGTTGTTGGTAAGTGCAGGCGCTCTCTTCCGTGCTGTATGCTGATGGTGTTGGCCTGAAGTGACACGTGCCATGATACATATGGGGGTAGGGGCCTTCGGTATATTTTCATGAGGCCCCTATACGGAAAAAACACGCCTGGTATCATAGAAACCCGATAAAGACGCTGCCATGGCCTCGAAGGCATACCTTTTGCCATTATTCAGGGAGTTTGCGAAGAATGTTGTTGGAACTACAGTAATTCGGTTGGGTTTCTCGTGCTCTGTTTCCTTTATGAAATGACCCCAACCCATATATAGGTGGACCTACCTACTGCAAGCGTTAAGCTAACCCGAGAATCGTGCGGTTAGAAGTGGCATTTTGGCCACTTTTTGCTAACTATTGTCGGATTGGGTTGTAACTTTATATTATATGGAGAATTCCATGGGCTGGGGTAATTAAAAAAAAAAAACGATCCAACCACCAAATTCTTTTGGCGAACGCCCTAGATGGCAAAACGTACACATTTTGGTCGTTTTGCCGCTGATTTTATCCCTACTGCCGCTACTGATACGACTACTGCCGCTACTGCTATCACGACTGCCGCTACTGATATCGCTACGTACTGCTATCGCTACTGCTATCGCTACTGCTATCGCTACTGCTATCGCTACTGCTACCTCTCGCTACTGCTATCGCTGCTGCTATCACGACTGCTGTCACTACTGCTATCGCTACTGCTATCGCTACCGCTATCGCTACTGCTATCTCTACTGCTATCCCTACTATTATCCCTACTGCCGCTACTGATACCACTGCTGTCGCTGTTGCCGCTGTTGCCGCCTCTACTGCCGCCTCAAAACCCGGACCCACCAGTTTCTTTGGGCTTGGTGGCAAAGATGGGTACCACGGACGTATCGTTGTATACGGCAGGGAAGGGACAATTGGCGGTGTTCGCCTTTGGAGGTGAGACGTACGCAAAACATGCTACAGCATCATACATAGGTGTCCGGCCCCTTTTAAGGTACCTTTTAAGGTACCCCTTTAAGGTACTCCTTTTAAGGTACCCCTTTTAAGGTACCCCTTTAAGGTACCCCTTTAAGGTACCCTTTTAAGGTATACCCTTTTAAGGTATTTCCTTTCGAGGGACCCTATTAATAGTGCGTTCGGGATTGGAGGTCCCTTAATATACGTACTAATCTATAAGCGGTTCTTATATTTCCGTCCACAGTTGCGTAAAATACGTTTACGTGTGGCAATTTAACCCCCCGCCCCAGTTGCAACAGCAGGCCAGGCCGCTGCACCTCGGGCGCGTGTTGTTGTTGTTGTTGTTGGTGATGGTGGTATTGGTTTTCCTGTGCTCTTGTTTTTGCTGCCTGTTTTCTTATGGTCGCTATGCGTATTACGGGTCAACATAGTCGCCCCGGTGGTCTAACTGGTAGCCACGAAGCCTGTAGGGCCGGATGTCGAGGGTTCGATTTTCCCCATGGAGGTTTTTATTCTCAAATGACACCGACTGTCGAGAGCGCATATTTATAGCGTGGGTGAGCAAAACTCGACGAAAGTTGACGAGGGAAGAAAGTGCTGAAATATTCTCGCGATAAAAAATCCAAGGCAAGAACCGTAGTGGGGGAGGAGGGAGAGGAGCCTACTTTGTGACCCCGGATCTGAGTTACGACTAGGGAGGGAGAAAGGCGGAAGTGCGAAGATAATGAATGGGATGGGAAAAAAAAAAAAAAAAAAAAAAAGAGTAATCAGGAACAAATGTGACTACCGTAGCAAAAATACTGACCTGGTAGGTTTTTGTGTACCTGATGGGTCCTAATTACTACGAGTATGGTTCCCTGTAATAGTTATATATCATCGAACCGCTGTTTTTGCCGAAATCGATTTGTAGGGTGCCGTCTGCCTAGTAACGCTTCGGCTCAAACCCCGCGCTGTTCTCCGCGTCCAATTATTGGTTTTCGTTGTACAGGGGTGCCGTCTGCCTAGTAACGCTTCGGCTCAAACCCCGCGCTGTTCTCCGCGCCCAATTATTGGTTTTCGTTGTACAGGGGCATTTGCGGTGGGGGGGCTGCCGCCTATTAATAGTAGACGCAATACCGCGATCAACTACTGTACAGTACCTGTAGTATCCCTTCTCCTCCCTTGTTTTTCCCAGGCTCGGTGCTTTGTTTTTCAGAAAATTGTGAAATATAATGAGTCGCCGTCCCTCGGATGCTGCGCAGCACGCTTGCAAGGGCCGCCCTGATTGGTTGACCACAATCGTTTCGCTCCCCCGTTCACCCCCCCCATCGTATATATGGTAAGGCACCCACGAGGCAGTTACATAGTGCTCCCATTGCTGTCTCAGAAAGTGGCCACACCAGAAATTAAATTAATTCATTGAAGCTGTCATCCATATGCAAGTCTGCCTCACAAGCGGTTCTTAGTAGGATGCAGCTCACCCTTCATGCGACTCGCCCAACACCTCACGGCGCTTCGCGCTTGGTGCTGGCAATGTCTGCCTGGTCGGTGAAAACCCGACACGCTCCGTCCCGGCATTGTAGGGATGCGAGGTTCCATGGTCATACGACTACGGGCCATGCATTAAAATGAAGTACCGCCCCCCCCTACTTATAGGTTGGGTTGGCGTCGGTTGGCAACAACGCTGTAAAACACGCCTCTCACTGCGTGAGCTCGACAACCAGGGTACCGTTTTTTTTTTTTTTTTTTTTGGCGGTCACCCATACTGGCGGTCTTGTTAGATCATTTGTGCGGGGTCGGGAACCTCAACTCCGCACAAGGGGAATGATCGTATCACGTAGTGTGATATGATAAGGCATTCATGAGGCAGATACGTAGTGCTCCCATTGCTGTCTCAGGAAGTAGCCACACCAGACATTAAATTAACTCATTGAAGCTGTCGTCCATATGCAAGTCCGCCTCAGAGGCGGTTCTTAGCAGGATGCAGCTCACCCTGCATGCGACTCGCCCAATACCTCACGGCGCTTCGCGCTTGGTGCAAGCAATGTCTGCCTGGTTGGTGAAAACCCAACGTGCTCCGTCCCGGCATTATAGGGATGCGAGGGTCTATGGTCATACGACTACGGCCGTGCACGATATGAGTACACCCCCCCCTCCCCCCCCTCCCGCTCCTTGAAACCACGCCTCCGCATGAAGCAAACCTTGTGATATTGTACTCTTAGAAACAAACATTGTCTTTTGTTTTCCCTTTTAATTTTGTTCGTTCGTACGGCCGCCAGGGGTGGGTAACTACGCGCTGACGTACATCCTCTTCTGGACGCTCGCGTACACATTGGTCTACATCTACTGAAGGGGGGTGCGGCTGCTGCTCGGTGCAGCCGAAACAGACACCCGGCGCGCACGAGGAGAGGGGGGGGGGTGAACTTTATTTTCATGTATGGCCGTAGTCGTATGGCCATAGACCCTCGAGGTGGAGGAGAGGAGAGGAGGAGGGGGGAGGGGGCGGGGTTAGGGGGGGAGGAGGGGGGGTGTACTCACGTCGTGCACGGCCGTAATCGTATGATCATAGACCTTGGCATCCCTACAATGCCCGGACGGAGCACGTTGGGTTTTCACCAACCAGGGGGGAGGGGCGGGCGTTACGGGTTAGACCCATTCGTCCCTCGTTTGTAAATGGACGGGAGGCACTCCGAAGACGGGGAGGGGAGGGGGGAGGGCTACAGCTACAGCAGTAGTGCAGGTTGTCATAGGCTGACCATCTGACTCACCCCCCCCCCCCACCTGTAGTTGTGGATATATTTGGACAGCTGCTGCTTCTGCCGTTGCTGCCGTTGCTGCTTCTGCCGTTGCTGCTATAGCTGTTGCTGCTGTTGCTGCTTCTACTGTTTGCCGAGGACGTAACGCTACCGTCGTGAGATGAGTGAGAGGCCTAGAGCAGGGGATCCCACAAAAGGTCCCAAGACGTCCCACGCGCGCCAGCCTCCGCTACAAGCTTCGAGTTCGCGGGAAATTTGGACAGTAAACAAAAAAAAGGCACATGGATACGTACATAGAGGGGTTTCGATGGTTATCGGGGAGGCGGGTATGATGATGAGCGGCGGGGGTAGGCGGGGGAGGTGTAGGGGGTAAGCAACTTTTGTCCGTGCGCTCCTATTCTTGAGGCTGTACACGTAAAGGTTAGAGGGATTGCATCGGATTGTACATATTATAGTGCTGGGTACTGGCACAGTATATACTGGCAGTAGTAAAATATTGGCAGCAGTAATCTGCTGATTGACCCGGCCAGTATGTTTACCAGAAGGTTTTTTATTACGTACGTCCGAGAAACACGCCATATTATAGTACGGAAACCCACCAAATGTGTTTCGGAAGGAGAGAGGAGAAAGGAGAAGACGTAGAAGACAGTATACTGCTGCAATCCAGTATACTGATTGATTTTGACGACAGCATAATCGCTACTGACTGAGTCAGCCAGTGCCCAGCTCTAACATGTTAACTTATAAACCGAGCTGCAAATCGGTATCGCCATACACATAATCCAACGGAATATGCTAGAAGGCCTGCCGGGGAGGGCTTCCTGTTGTCGCAAAAGCTTCCTTATTTTCCCGCCCCGCCCCTCCACCCCCCCCGCCGTCCCCCACCCTGAAAACCCGACCTCCTCTGTCCCGGCATTGTAGGGATGCGCGGGGTCTTTGGTCATATGGCTACGATATGCATGACATGAGTACATGAGTTACCTTCCTACCCTCCACCCCCTCCTCAGGCCGTCCGCACCTTAGGGTATCGCCTGATCGATCCTCCTTTTTCCACGTGCAGATAGTACTGCTTCTCATTCAGGGGATCCCACAAAAGGTCCCAAGACGTCCCACGCGCGCCAGCCTCCGCTACAAGCTTCGAGTTCGCGGGAAATTTGGACAGTAAACAAAAAAAAGGCACATGGATACGTACATAGAGGGGTTTCGATGGTTATCGGGGAGGCGGGTATGATGATGAGCGGCGGGGGTAGGCGGGGGAGGTGTAGGGGGTAAGCAACTTTTGTCCGTGCGCTCCTATTCTTGAGGCTGTACACGTAAAGGTTAGAGGGATTGCATCGGATTGTACATATTATAGAGCTGGGTACTGGCACAGTATATACTGGCAGTAGTAATCTGCTGATTGAACCGGCTAGTATATTCGCCAGTAGGTTTTATGTTACTTACGCCCCAAGAAACAAGCCCATGATACAGGACGCAAACCCACCACATGCGCTTCGGGCAGGAGAAAAGAGAGGCGAGAGACAGTATACCGCTGCAGTCCAGTGTACTGATTAATTTTGACGGCAGTACATATCGCTACTGACTCAGTCAGCCGGTGCCCAGCCCTACTATTTGCTCTTGGCGACCGGGGGGGGGGGGGGGGGCTACGTATCTGTGCGCAAAGGTCTTTTCGACGAGATCTTGCCAAGGCCGCGATTGTCTTGATGTACGCGTATGCACACCCCCCCCTTTGTTTTTTTGATGAAATCGGCTCTGAAGATTTCATCCCAGGAGGAGTGTTGGCTTATTATATTGGAGGAAATCGGCTCTGAAGATTTCATCCCAGGAGGGATGTTGGCTTATTATTTTGGAGGAAATCTGCTCGGAAGGTTTCATCCCAGGAGAGATGCTGGCTTATTATCTTGGAGGAAATCGGCTCTGAAGATTTCATCCCAGGAGGGGTGTTGGCTTATTATCTTGGAGGAAATCGGCTCTGAAGATTTCATCCCAGGAGGGGTGTTGGCTTATTATCTTGGAGGAAATCGGCTCTGAAGATTTCATCCCAGGAGAGGTTTTGGCTCATTATCTTGGAGGAAATTGGCTCTGAAGATCACCCCAGGAGGGATGTTGGCTTATTTTCTTGGAGGAAATCGGCTCTGAAGATTTCATCCCAGGATTGATGTTGGCTTATTATCTTGGAGGAAATCGGCTCTGAAGATCACCCCAGGAGGGGTGTTGGCTTATTATCTTGGTTGTAGTCTACCGTGTTTTTTGTGTGAGGGTGGTTGGTCACTTGAGGAGTGTATCGACATTTTTTTTCATCATGACAGGGAAAACTTCGATGCGATGTCCCCAACACAAACTTACAACAGAGTAGAAGGCATTTGTACCGACGGCCAACGCGCCCGACCCCATGTGATGTACGTGACGAGTTTGACAATGTCGAAACTTGGAACTTTCGATACGCTATCCAACACTACAGTAAGTATCAATCAAGAGTATTTATTGTCACGGGCGACCCATAATAGGTAGCACTCTGGGCGGGAACATAAGGACCATTTGTTCATCAACATGAAGACCAAGCGGTCCTTATATTTACGCCCAGAGTGGTACTACACACACAAAACCCCGTACTAACAATGCTTTTCCCTACTTTTTACTAACAATACTTGGTCCTATTTACTATGGTCCACCGCCGTAATAACAGACACTTGTAAATGTGACCCCCCCCCGCCGCCGCCCTCCCCTGTGCCCCCCGCCATCTCGTTTTTGTTTTTTGTGTTTTTCACGTTTGTGTTTCGATTCGGGCGGGCATGTTCGGCACTGGCACACCAGGCATCTTGGGGTTGACCGGACTCGTTGGGCTCTTGGCGTACCTCGTGCTGTATGTTGTTGGTAAGTGCAGGCGCTCTCTTCCGTGCTGTATGCTGATGGTGTTGGCCTGAAGTGACACGTGCCATGATACATATGGGGGTAGGGGCCTTCGGTATATTTTCATGAGGCCCCTATACGGAAAAAACACGCCTGGTATCATAGAAACCCGATAAAGACGCTGCCATGGCCTCGAAGGCATACCTTTTGCCATTATTCAGGGAGTTTGCGAAGAATGTTGTTGGAACTACAGTAATTCGGTTGGGTTTCTCGTGCTCTGTTTCCTTTATGAAATGACCCCAACCCATATATAGGTGGACCTACCTACTGCAAGCGTTAAGCTAACCCGAGAATCGTGCGGTTAGAAGTGGCATTTTGGCCACTTTTTGCTAACTATTGTCGGATTGGGTTGTAACTTTATATTATATGGAGAATTCCATGGGCTGGGGTAATTAAAAAAAAAAAACGATCCAACCACCAAATTCTTTTGGCGAACGCCCTAGATGGCAAAACGTACACATTTTGGTCGTTTTGCCGCTGATTTTATCCCTACTGCCGCTACTGATACGACTACTGCCGCTACTGCTATCACGACTGCCGCTACTGATATCGCTACGTACTGCTATCGCTACTGCTATCGCTACTGCTATCGCTACTGCTATCGCTACTGCTACCTCTCGCTACTGCTATCGCTGCTGCTATCACGACTGCTGTCACTACTGCTATCGCTACTGCTATCGCTACCGCTATCGCTACTGCTATCTCTACTGCTATCCCTACTATTATCCCTACTGCCGCTACTGATACCACTGCTGTCGCTGTTGCCGCTGTTGCCGCCTCTACTGCCGCCTCAAAACCCGGACCCACCAGTTTCTTTGGGCTTGGTGGCAAAGATGGGTACCACGGACGTATCGTTGTATACGGCAGGGAAGGGACAATTGGCGGTGTTCGCCTTTGGAGGTGAGACGTACGCAAAACATGCTACAGCATCATACATAGGTGTCCGGCCCCTTTTAAGGTACCTTTTAAGGTACCCCTTTAAGGTACTCCTTTTAAGGTACCCCTTTTAAGGTACCCCTTTAAGGTACCCCTTTAAGGTACCCTTTTAAGGTATACCCTTTTAAGGTATTTCCTTTCGAGGGACCCTATTAATAGTGCGTTCGGGATTGGAGGTCCCTTAATATACGTACTAATCTATAAGCGGTTCTTATATTTCCGTCCACAGTTGCGTAAAATACGTTTACGTGTGGCAATTTAACCCCCCGCCCCAGTTGCAACAGCAGGCCAGGCCGCTGCACCTCGGGCGCGTGTTGTTGTTGTTGTTGTTGGTGATGGTGGTATTGGTTTTCCTGTGCTCTTGTTTTTGCTGCCTGTTTTCTTATGGTCGCTATGCGTATTACGGGTCAACATAGTCGCCCCGGTGGTCTAACTGGTAGCCACGAAGCCTGTAGGGCCGGATGTCGAGGGTTCGATTCTCCCCATGGAGGTTTTTATTCTCAAATGACACCGACTGTCGAGAGCGCATATTATAGCGTGGGTAAGCAAAATCCGAAGAAAGTTGACGAGGGAAGAAAGTGCTGAAATATTCTCGCGATAAAAAATCCAAGGCAAGAACCGTAGTGGGGGAGGAGGGAGAGGAGCCTACTTTGTGACCCCGGATCTGAGTTACGACTAGGGAGGGAGAAAGGCGGAAGTGCGAAGATAATGAATGGGATGGGAAAAAAAAAAAAAAAAAAAAAAAGAGTAATCAGGAACAAATGTGACTACCGTAGCAAAAATACTGACCTGGTAGGTTTTTGTGTACCTGATGGGTCCTAATTACTACGAGTATGGTTCCCTGTAATAGTTATATATCATCGAACCGCTGTTTTTGCCGAAATCGATTTGTAGGGTGCCGTCTGCCTAGTAACGCTTCGGCTCAAACCCCGCGCTGTTCTCCGCGTCCAATTATTGGTTTTCGTTGTACAGGGGTGCCGTCTGCCTAGTAACGCTTCGGCTCAAACCCCGCGCTGTTCTCCGCGCCCAATTATTGGTTTTCGTTGTACAGGGGCATTTGCGGTGGGGGGGCTGCCGCCTATTAATAGTAGACGCAATACCGCGATCAACTACTGTACAGTACCTGTAGTATCCCTTCTCCTCCCTTGTTTTTCCCAGGCTCGGTGCTTTGTTTTTCAGAAAATTGTGAAATATAATGAGTCGCCGTCCCTCGGATGCTGCGCAGCACGCTTGCAAGGGCCGCCCTGATTGGTTGACCACAATCGTTTCGCTCCCCCGTTCACCCCCCCCATCGTATATATGGTAAGGCACCCACGAGGCAGTTACATAGTGCTCCCATTGCTGTCTCAGAAAGTGGCCACACCAGAAATTAAATTAATTCATTGAAGCTGTCATCCATATGCAAGTCTGCCTCACAAGCGGTTCTTAGTAGGATGCAGCTCACCCTTCATGCGACTCGCCCAACACCTCACGGCGCTTCGCGCTTGGTGCTGGCAATGTCTGCCTGGTCGGTGAAAACCCGACACGCTCCGTCCCGGCATTGTAGGGATGCGAGGTTCCATGGTCATACGACTACGGGCCATGCATTAAAATGAAGTACCGCCCCCCCCTACTTATAGGTTGGGTTGGCGTCGGTTGGCAACAACGCTGTAAAACACGCCTCTCACTGCGTGAGCTCGACAACCAGGGTACCGTTTTTTTTTTTTTTTTTTTTGGCGGTCACCCATACTGGCGGTCTTGTTAGATCATTTGTGCGGGGTCGGGAACCTCAACTCCGCACAAGGGGAATGATCGTATCACGTAGTGTGATATGATAAGGCATTCATGAGGCAGATACGTAGTGCTCCCATTGCTGTCTCAGGAAGTAGCCACACCAGACATTAAATTAACTCATTGAAGCTGTCGTCCATATGCAAGTCCGCCTCAGAGGCGGTTCTTAGCAGGATGCAGCTCACCCTGCATGCGACTCGCCCAATACCTCACGGCGCTTCGCGCTTGGTGCAAGCAATGTCTGCCTGGTTGGTGAAAACCCAACGTGCTCCGTCCCGGCATTATAGGGATGCGAGGGTCTATGGTCATACGACTACGGCCGTGCACGATATGAGTACACCCCCCCCTCCCCCCCCTCCCGCTCCTTGAAACCACGCCTCCGCATGAAGCAAACCTTGTGATATTGTACTCTTAGAAACAAACATTGTCTTTTGTTTTCCCTTTTAATTTTGTTCGTTCGTACGGCCGCCAGGGGTGGGTAACTACGCGCTGACGTACATCCTCTTCTGGACGCTCGCGTACACATTGGTCTACATCTACTGAAGGGGGGTGCGGCTGCTGCTCGGTGCAGCCGAAACAGACACCCGGCGCGCACGAGGAGAGGGGGGGGGGTGAACTTTATTTTCATGTATGGCCGTAGTCGTATGGCCATAGACCCTCGAGGTGGAGGAGAGGAGAGGAGGAGGGGGGAGGGGGCGGGGTTAGGGGGGGAGGAGGGGGGGTGTACTCACGTCGTGCACGGCCGTAATCGTATGATCATAGACCTTGGCATCCCTACAATGCCCGGACGGAGCACGTTGGGTTTTCACCAACCAGGGGGGAGGGGCGGGCGTTACGGGTTAGACCCATTCGTCCCTCGTTTGTAAATGGACGGGAGGCACTCCGAAGACGGGGAGGGGAGGGGGGAGGGCTACAGCTACAGCAGTAGTGCAGGTTGTCATAGGCTGACCATCTGACTCCCCCCCCCCCCCCACCTGTAGTTGTGGATATATTTGGACAGCTGCTGCTTCTGCCGTTGCTGCCGTTGCTGCTTCTGCCGTTGCTGCTATAGCTGTTGCTGCTGTTGCTGCTTCTACTGTTTGCCGAGGACGTAACGCTACCGTCGTGAGATGAGTGAGAGGCCTAGAGGTTGGACAGCAGCCGCCCGGAGATAGTCCGAGATGTCTTGCGTGTGCCGCTCTCATCATAGAAGCGCGGTTGAAGCCGCCGGGCAGGGAAGATGCCTGGAAACCGGCTTTTTCGTCGTGCTTTAACCCCTTAAGAACTGGTCCCACGTACTTGGGGACAAACTACTTGAAAATAGTGTGTTGTTTTTTCAGTTCTGAACGGGTTAAGGCCCCCGTTTCTTGCCTTCATACGCTATACACGAGTAGGCTTTTTTCGCAGGGGGGGACATATTATACAGTAGTAATCAGAAACAAAAATGGTGCGTGAAAACATAGGGAAAATATCTGGTTTTTGGGTCCCATCGTGGGTTCTGATTACTATTCTCACTACATCAGCCCACCCCGAAATGCGTATCGAACATATGTTCTAGAAGACCGGTTTTTCTTGACGCGTCACAGCCTGTTTTTGGCCTTAATATACTAGGGTTAGTGTAAGGGAACCGTCAGTCAAGGCGGTCAGGTCAGTCTAGGCGGTCAAACCACGGTTTCCTGTCAGTCAAGGCGGTCAGTCTAGGCAGTCAAACCACGGTCTCCTGTCAGTCATGGCGTTCAAACGGCGGTCTCCTGGAGTGCTTGTTGCCGGGTAGGCTTTTTGGGGAGGGGCCCGGCGCCAACAGGCAGTTCATTGGTCACAATTTTTGTGCAGTACGCACACAACCTGACAACGACTTGGGGATGGACTTTCACGAGCGGTGGGCTTTTTTTTTCAAGTTTCCCGGATTTTCTACATGGTCGTACTGCAGACTGAAACAACAGCCGTGGACGTAAAATGAACAAACTATCCGTGCTGGTGCAGAGATGGGATCAGTTTATCACGGCCACCGAGCTGGCAAAACCACCACGCACAAGACAAAAAAAAAACGCTACCCGCCTGGTCCGGTGGCGCCATGGGTGGTAGAAACACGATAGTGCTGATATTGCACGGTAGGGGGACTAATTGATACCCCCCTTTATTTCCACTACCTACGAGTACCGCGTTTAGGTCACTCAGGCGAGCGTGGCGCTCCTAATCGATCACCTCGTGCAAGGGGTTGTCGCGGTTACGAGGTGCACAGATGATGAAATCCCGGGAGGTTTCCGTAAGGCGAGAGAGAGAGATGTTGTCCAGGTGTGTAACGGTTGTGGCCAACAGCTCCCTCCGTCCCTCACTCATTTATGTTTCCGCTACTACTGGGCGTATTTTTTTTTTTTTTTTTAACGAGTATACAATACCTTCAATTTGGGAAAAATAAAATTCAAATTCGCTTTTCATTGATCAACACACGCACCAGCACCCCCCAAGATCCTAATCTTTGGTGCTGGTGCGCGTGTTGACCAATGAAAAGCGGATTTTTTTTTTTCCAAATTTGTTTTTTTTTTCTTCGTTAATTTTAAAACGGACCCTTAGTGTAGAAATCACCCTCTCTCAAATAATAAATCCAGCCTCTGGAACAGATTTCCTGTTTCTTATTAGGTGTCCTGTACTGTATACTGCGACGGGAAACGGCACCCAGAGAAAGACTGGATTTTGTACGTAGAGATAATTGGTTCTTGCATTGATAATATGAAATCAGCTGATTGATGGTGTTTTTAATTTGTAACCCCACGCGCGCAGCACTACGTACCAACAGCAGCGTCCCCCTCTCTAATCTCCGCAACATATATATCTTGTCATTGGCTCTCCCCTGTTCTCGTCCACCTCGTTGAGCGACAGAAAAGAAAAGCGGGCACAGCAGTGACGATGTGACCTCTTGATTTATCTTCTCGCAAATCTCGTTCTTCTTCTGTTGGGGCTTCCCCCCCCTTCCCTCCTTGAAGAAAGCTCGGGACGGTTTGTCTTATTGTGTAGTCACACGTTATCTCAATACCTCTTCTATGTACTTATTCCGGGTGGGCCTATGTTATGTGCAGTAACCAGGACCCACGATGGACGCAAAACCCATGCATCTCCCCAATATCTACACACCGTATTTGGTTCTAATTACTACTTGTTTGTTGCCCCCCCCGTCTCCTGTAATATCTCTTCGTGTAGCTGTTCCTCCTTCTCCATCTTCAACGACAGGAAAGCGGCGCGACTTCAAAATATAGAACGGGTTTCGGTTCGTGTACTGAAGAGTTGTCCCTATCTTGATTGGTCTATCTTCTCAGCACTTGTTCTTGTTCAAGCTCCTCTTCCACCTTAACAACAGGGGGGGGGAACAAAACGCGCCCGGAAAAAAATGTTCGGAGGATACATCAGTATTATGGTCATTCTGAATAAAAGAGTTCCCCCCCCCCCGTAATGTTCCTCATTTCTTAGTCAAGAAAAACGAAGAATGCGAAAAGCAGGGAGAAAAATCAACCCGAGATCAGGAAACTTCATAGCGTGGAAATCAGGTGGGGGGGGGCGAGTGTATGCGCGGACCTGAATCCCAGATACCCCACCCCCCCCCCCCCTATATTGGAGGGAAGAAACCGGACCGTTGTGATCCCAGAAAACAATAAGTCATTTTTTTTTTTTAATTTCCCCCCCCCCCCCACCAGCGAAAAAAATAGGGGGGGTCTCTAAAACCAAGTTAAAAAAAGGGAACAAAAAACGGAAAAAAAGTGATTTTCGCTCATTTCGTCCTGTGATCACAGCGATCCGGTTTGTTTTTCATTCTGACCTTCCTACGTGTGTGGTGTCGTTTTCTCTCTTTTTTTTACGCCCCTGGGGGGGGGTACTCATTCGTTGCGGAAAATCAGGAGATTCAGGGGCGGTGGGTGTTCGATCATAATAGTGGCCGTTGCAATCACGAGAGGGGTTCGACTGGATTGTACAAGCCGTAAAAAGCACGACAGAAGATGTAGTCATACTGCTTGTGTAAAACAAATGTTGTTGTTTTTTGTTGTTTTGGCGGATACCTCGGCGAGATCGAGTGGAGGGGGGGGGGGGGAACAAGGTTACGTAGATATTTTTGTTTTTGCACAAGCAGTGGTGTGTCAGGGTTAGTTGCTTCCAATTTTCGTAGCCTGATTTGCAGTGGTTCACGAGATACGACTTTAGGAATATTTCTACGTTGCTTGGCTGGCCCAGCTCGGCGTACTGCTGTGGGGCCCTCTTTTTGCTGAGGCCCGCAACGGGAGGAGATAGCGTGAAGATACGCCACGGCCTTGACCCCAAAGCCTCGCTCGTGACCAGCTCAAATACGTCGACCCGGCCGTCGACCGCCAGCTACGCTCGTTCGCGCTGGCTCGCGAACAACACTCTTCAATATTGCCCGCGTTGCACACCGCAATTCTGCGCGATCCGACGGGCTCAGACAACTCCCCGCCGGCGCCCACTTCTGGTACAAGGCCCGCGGTCATCACTGGTGGCAAAGCCCATGCAAAAAAGGTATTTTACTGTAAAACCCACAGCCGTGCGGCGATATTCATGTAGTAGAGCCCGTTAGGTCGGCCGCGCCTTGGCAGCACCGATAAACGGACGGCGGGTAGACAGACTTGCCGAAGGGCGCGCGACAACAAAACAAAATAACGATACGACACACCTAAAAAAAGGGGTCAGATACTCGAAAACAAACCAGAGGGGACTACGAGTACTCCGTTTATATTTCGTGTGACCGCCCCCCCCCCTACTACCGTGTCTTAAGCCTAAAAAAAACAGGGGTGTGCTTTTTTGTGAGATTTTTGTTCGAATTTCTCTGGAGTTATCCCTCATCCGACAAGGTCGTATATCCAGGGCCATTTTGGAGGGTATACGTCTGGGCCAGATCAAGCCTGGTTGGGATCAGGGTGTCAGGTCGGGGTAAGCTGGAAACATGTGTGTGTGTGCGCGTTGACCAATGAATAATCAACAAACATCAGTACTTGGCCAATCAAACATCCCGACGCATTTAATTGAAGACTAGGTTTCATGGAACAAGTTGTAAGCCGTACGGATTTATCGCTGTCCATTGGATGAGGTGGTAAGCTCTACCGAATTACCGCTGTTGCGTTGTGTTAACAGCGCCGGCGCCTGCGCTCACCCTTTTCAAGCGGCGCTCCAACTGCGCCCGTTCCGCCTCCAGCACCGCCAAGGTTGCTTCGGCTCTTGCCGTGCTCATGGCCATGCTTGTAGTCGTGCGACTCGTCTCCCTTTGAAAAAAAAAACACGTTACAAGTATTGGAAGTTCCAGCGGAATTTTGTTCAGGGTGTCACGTAACACGGCGTTCATGTATCACATGATATGTGATTGCAGCCGCTGAAATTATACAAACACGTGTTTCGGAAAGTTAAGATACTGTTCCCATAAGCATAGATCTCAGCTGACAAGAATTACCAAGCACTTTGATTGTTGTGATTGGGGAGGACACGGGGTCAAGAATGTGTCGTTTCGGGATGCTCGCCAAATGAAGCTAATCGATTGGGAGATATCCGGCGCTTTAGGTTTTGATTTTCATTTCTATTTTCATTTTCATTTTCATTTTTGTGTTTATTCTCGTGTTCATTTTCATGTTCAGACCTTCATGTTCACTTCCAAGCTCATTTTCAATTTCGTTTTTATTTTCATTTTTATTTTCATTTTCAACTACACTTACGTGTTCACTGCCATGTCAATTATTGTTGTTGTCCATTTTCGCTGTTCATTACGTTGTTAATTTCCGTTGTCCAGTTCCTTTGTTCATATCCGGTGGTCATGTTCATTTCTGTTGATCGTTTCCGATGATTATTTCCGATGATCATTTCCGTTGTTCGTTTTCGTTAAATAAAGTGTGTGTGTGGAGAGAGTTGGTACCAGGAAATTCCTCGGACACGTCTACCGATATTAGCGGATGCACCTGGAAGAGTCGGGCGAGAGGGATACACTCTTTGCCAAAAACGTGTTGATTTCCGTTGGTCAATTTCAGTCATGTTGGGTTATTTCCGTTGTTTCATTTTCGTTCTTAAAGAGTGTCCGTGGAGAGAGAATTGGTACCAGACATCAACCCGGACACGTCTTCTGCCGATATTAGCGGGTGTGCCTGGAAGAGTCGGGCGAGAGGGGTGCACTCTTCGGCAGACACATCCTGATACAGTAGGGGTGGCATCACTTTTTGGCAGAAACAGTTACAGTTCTGACCGACGGAGACCCCTCACACCTGGGACTACCCCCAAAAAAAGGCATGCCTTATTGCTGTTCACGATTTTCGTCAGCGTCTAGGTCGTGGAAATTGTCAAAATCGCGTCAAGCCCACACAGTTTTCTCAAAAGTCAGTTTTGGGTGAGGCCTTCGGCAGTCGGGGAAATGCAGTCGGCAGAATTCCACCCTGTACAAACATCCCGGCCTCGTAAAACCCAACCCTCTCCTCGTGCCGCAAGCTTATATAATATACTTCGTATATACGTATATATATACATATACCTCGGTCCGAAGGTCGATCCTTCCGAGCTGCGCGCGGTGAGAATCGACCTGGATGTCCTCGCCCCGGTCCTCGCCGTGTCCGGCGCACCCTCGCTCCTGCAAGACATCCCAGACCGTCCGGTGACCAACCCACCAGACGACCTCGCGCTTGTTTGTGTTGCCGCCGTGACGGAGCTCTTCCCCCTGCAGCTGTCCGGGGGGGCGGCGTTGGAAAGGCGCTGCTCTCCTTTGCCGCGGGAGCTCGCTTTTCCCGACCTCGCGGTGGATTGCCGCGCGCTGTTTGGGACGCGGTTCATCGGCCTTGGTGCAGGATCATTCGTAAACACCAAAAGGGAGAGGGGGGGGGGGGGGTGGGCTCGCTACTCGTTTGTTGCTTGCCTTAGTCATTTGACCATTGACCACGCATCCCTTTCGAGGGAGAGGGGGGGGGCGGAGGGAGGGAGTTCGTATATACTCGGTGGGCGAGGGTCGGGTCGGTTGCCGATTAGTTCTTCGACGCTGCGGCGTGGTAATCGGCCAAAATAATGAATGACCACCACCTCTACCAACCCCTTTTATATAGCACCTGCCTCACCCGCGGCTTTTGGGGGACACAGTGCGGGATCAGTTTTGGGTGGCACTCGTACATACCCGGTCGGTGAAGCCAGTCGCTGCCGAGTACTCGTGGTTCTTCGACGTGGTGTGGCAATCCGCTAGAAGGGTGAATGAGTGTCAATCCATTTATGATAGCACTGCTGCGCTCCGCATGTTTGTTTTTGGGGGGGGGGGGGCAAAGCGCGGGATTAGGTTTTGGGGTGGCATGCGTATCCCCCTCTAGACTTTTCCTATCAGTCGGGTCACGCGTTTGTCCCTCTCATGTGTGCTGGGTGCTTTGCTCGAAGAGCCTTCAGGCGCTACACTTAACACTTGCCATGTACCAGGCACCTGGTAATATGTACGCGAACAGTAAACCTTAGGGATGGATACTGCCTGAAGTTTGGACCGACCAGAAGGTTCAGCGACACTGCAGCAGGCGCGTACACACCACACCCGCGATGCTTTGGAGTTGGATAGTCCCCTCCACGACGCCTGTTGCATCTATGTACGCAGTGTGTGTTTGCGTACACGTCTGACAACATTGCTGTCCTAACGTTAACTCATCGCCAAAAAATCCAGTTCGTGGTGGTCACAGGACAGGCTCCAACAACCCTGTAGTGGTAGAACACCTCAGGGAAAAACTTGAAACAAAGCAATACGGCAAGGCCATAACCTATATGCCTTCTCGAGCCTTGTTCAAGATATAGTTCGGCCAAAGGCGTGGAATTGTACGACCGCTCGCTGTGCTTGACAGCCGTTAGTTTACGCCGACGTGATATGACAGGAGCGCTCTCGTCGCGCACTATATAGCACCGTCGCTCTTTCTCTGTTGTCGGCCGTCTCGACGGGACTACTACAGTACCGGCCCGCTCATAACAAACCAGAAATCGGGCTTAGGCTGACTTTCTTATTTGAGAAAGGGGTGTGTCCCACACTAAATTCAGTATAATAGCTGTCGACTTTCTTATTTCCCCTGTAATGTTTCGGCTGAGTTTCTTGTGGGGCACTTTCTCATGAGAGGGCCGGTAGTGTATCGCTCATTTTCAAGTTTGTTTTTGAGTGAATGCTGCTCCCTTCTCGCGTTTTCCTCACACACACAAGCCATACGTACGGACAGTTCAGTTGTATGGGCCCTTTGACAAGAAACGCCTACGTACGTAAGTATTAGTAATATGAGCAAAAGGCTTAGAACCTTACACGGGGAACCTTCCCTTATACCGTGACGCTATCCTTGGAAAAACTTTGAGCATACAGTACGCGACACCAGTTAATAATCTCTTATTTCTGGCCAGGCTGGAATTCTTATGTAAGGCAGGGTGTGTCCTACACTATTTTCAGTACAAAAGAGGCCATGTTCTTATTTTTATTGTCCAAAAATCCAGCCTGAAATTCTTAACTGCCGAGTTATTAAGCGCTGTCGCATACTGTACATAGATAGGTTATTGTATAGGATGTAGTGTAGCATAGCGATCGCTGCCAAGCACGATTTGTTAAATCCGAATTTCTTAGCGTCCTCCCAACATTGCAACATTGAGCTTGATTTTCTTATTACTACAGTAGTAATACGTACGTACGAGGTACGAATAGGTTCATGTTTTGTTTCTTGTTGCCTACCGCTGTACTGCTGCTGTGCCATGCTCGATACGTAGCCGTCGGCCGAGAGCTACTACCAGTGCTGTACGTGTAATTGCACGTATGCCGCGACGATTTGAGCTTGGGCAACCGGTTCAGCTCAGTCGCCACGAAGTGGACGACACTACGACGAGCATGTACCCGGTATTGCGTACCGGTACCAGATACCACGTATCTGGTATCAGGTTCCACAGGTATCAATCAGCTACCAGGTACGAGTACGTCGTACATGTATACGTACGTACGTAGCAATACCAGGTTTTCGACAAAATGAACTCACAGGAAGTTCAAACCACTGCCTGTAGGGCGCCGCACAGACAGGTGTCGCACCGATCGAACCGTCAATATCCCGAGGCTTGCTTGCCGGAGATCGCCATCTCAGACCCAAGGTGCCCCTGGCCATCGGCTGGGGCTGAGCGTCCAGCGCCCAGCGGTCAAGCAACGAAAGCTATGTACGCCGTACGTACTCTCGAATAACCTGGGCGATTGAACTTGTATATATCCACACTCTACGTACACAGCAGCAGTACTGTACGTAGAAGTGCTTGGTATTACTGCAATACGTAAAGCGCGAGCTCGAACATGAACGAACGGGAAAAGGTGTCTCGTCTCCGGGCGTACCTTGCTGGTGTGGTTGTCCACGGATCTCTCCCTCAGAGGACTGCTTCCACCAAGGATATAAGGACTCCAGGTGGCCGTCTCTTTCCCTCGGGTATGGAGTCGACCGGGTAGGGAAGGGGTGGAAACTGGGAACAGCGCTTGGATCGTCGGACGAGAGCGTTTATGCGGCGGGTAACGTTTCCCGAAACGGAGCCAAGGGTTTCGACTACTTGGTATGGCTTGTTTGCAGTAGGGGCAGTTTCGAGCTTCGTCCAACGCTGTCTACCTTGCTTGGGCGACCAGGGTACCTGACCTGAGAGCACAGCGTGCTTGGTTCGACAAAAGGGTTGCTACCACGGAGAGGAAGCACATCATCAAATATGTTTGCAGGCTTTGGTGAGTACGATTGCCTTCTTTTTCAGCTAACGCCGTACAATAGAAAACCGTCCGCAAAACTTGGTGAGAACTGCCGATCGATCATCTCAAGAGCACTGTACGACTGTACGAGTGCAGTAGCACAGACAGCAGCACAGCAGTAGGAGCACAGCAGCAGCAGCAGCAGCACAGCAGCAGCATCAGCAGCAGTACAGCAGCAGCGCAACAGTCAGCGTGCAGAAGTCAGCTTTCCACTAGAAGGGTCGTCGATATTCGAACTGCCGTACCTGTACGTGGGTTGCTGGTTGCATTTGCCACACTGCACAGCAGTGTATGCTATGATACTGCTGTACGTGCCCATCGCCCCTCCTTACGTCGTAGGCGTGCCTTAGACCTGAACCGTGTACATACGGTTCTCAACCGACGGTCATGTCCGATACACAAGTACACAAGCCACAACTGCCCCTTCACGTATAGGTGTATGACCTCGTGCAATACAGCGTAGTGCAGCAGTGTGGGCCCGCCAACAAGCAAACACCTCATATGACCAAAGCTTGAAACCTGAACCTTAATTGGGGTGTGTGGCCCGGACATTGGGCACCCTCGACCTTATGCTACCTGTTACAATATACCTGGTAGGTTATACTCGTATACCTGGTATACTAGTAGGTGTTATTTGCAAACTAAAAGATGCAGGTCATGATCTGTGATCTATAAACATGTAAGATTATCCATATCATGCTATATATGTGATCGGTAAGCTACACATGTACAATATGATGTAGGTCATGATCTGTGATCGGTGAACTACAAGATGATCTATTAATACTTGTAGATCATGATCTGTGATATGTGAAATACTACAGTAGATGATTTAGGTCGTCATCTGTGATCTGTAAACTGTAAGATGATCTAGATCATGATCTATGATCTGTAAAGTAAACTATGGTCTAGGTCATGATATGTGATAGGTAAACTACAAGATGATCTACTAGGCCATGATCTGTCATCTGTAAACCATAAGATGATCTAGGTCATGATCTTTCATCTGTGAACTACAAAATGTTCTAGGTCGTGATCTGTGATCTGTGCGATCCCTGGTGTGTGCTTTGTAGATGATCCAGATCCGATTAAACGTTTATTTTGCAGGCAGCTCTCCGGTGACGAAGGGGATTTTGGCGTCGACCGTCGTCGCATCAGCCCTCCTTCACGCCAGAGATCCAGGCGGCAACTTGAATGTCACGCTAGGTGAGAAGGTTACAGCAGTGGGAGCATCAGCCGCCGATCGCTCAATGCATGAGGGATGGAGGGAAGGGATGGAGGGAAGGAGATGAAGATGGAGAGGGAGGGGGAGGGGGAAAGGGGAGGGGGAAGGGGGAGAGGGAGGGGGGGGGGGAAGGAGGGAGGGAGGGGTGTGGTGGGGTACATAGGGAGGCAGGGAGGGAGGGAGCAGGAGGGGAAGCAGAGCTGGGCTCTTATCCACTTTCGACCTAGAGCTGGGTTCTTATCCACGTTTGAGCGAGAGCTAGTGTATTGTCCACCTTCGAGATAGAGCTGGGTTATTGTCCACCTTCCTCGGCTTCCTCTCCCACCCTCCGTCTACGTCCTTCGAGCTAGAGCTGGGTTCTTATCCATTCGAGCTAGAGCTGGCACAGTATCCAACTTCGAGCTTAAGCTGGTTTCTTATCCAATTTCGACCTCTAGATGGACTATTATCCACCTTCGAGCTATATCTGGTTTCTTAACTCGCATTCGAGCTAGAGCTGGGTTCTTAATACCACTCTGGGCGTGGATATAAGGGCCGCTTGGTCTTCATATTGATGTACAAATGGTCTGTTTGTAAAGGCCATGTTCGAGCACCTTGTGAGATGGTTACAAGTCATAGTATTACCCCAGGGGCCATCATGACATCCACCAGCACACCAGCCTGAAAGACAATAGCGGCGGAATAACCTATAAAATACCAATCACCCGAAACGACACGAAACTGTCATATTGTGAAGAGACCAAACGGACATGGTCCTTATATTCCCGCCTATATTAGTGGTATACTGTATTCCTTTTCTGACCTTTTTTGTTTTTGATACTGTCTGAGTTTTCTTCGGACTGTCCCCGGTCCCCCCCCCCACATTGCGCAGACATTTGGCGAGTGCTTACGGAGGGGGAGGTCTGGCGGCTTGTCTCCTGTCACGCCGTGTGCACCAGGTGAGAGGGAGGGTGCCACCAAACACGCCTCCTACGAGTAGCTCTGGCCTGCAGACCCTGGTGCAGCGATATTCAGTTCTAAAACGGGGGGTGGTATATAATACATACGGATTTTCATCAAGATACCTGGTACCATGATATTGGTAAAGGATGTTAGGCAAGATTATTTGCGTGAAGCAGTAAATGCATATTAAAAAAATTAAGAAACAACAGCTGTGAGCTCGAGGACTTCGTCGAAACTCATATTTGCTAGCTGAGTGTAATACTTCGATCGCGCGTACTTACGGATTTTATATGTATATCAGCACACCTTACGCATAAATGATTCCAAATTGCGAAGCGGGGGGGGGGGAGTACTCTTTTGTTGCTTACCTTAGTCATTTAACCATTGACCACGCATCCCTTTCGAGACGGAGCACCGTTCCTAATCCTAATAGGGACACCTCCAACAGTTGGGCGCTCATTACGTTGTTTCCATATATTACATTTAGATTTTTTTACTAATCTTGTCCCCTTCCTGTTTCGCCGCCTGTGGCCACTATCTATCTCCTCAAATACCGATCGTTTTCTCGTTACTATCTATAGTGTACCAAAGATAAGGGGGGGGGGGGGGGGGCGGAGTGTACTGTCAATGTCATCATGGCCGTAGTCGTATAATAGACCCTAGACCCTCCATCCGCCTCGGACGGAGCACGTCGGGTTTTCACCAACAGGACAGGGGGAGGGGGGCGGGGCCCCAGGGGGGAGGGGGGAGGGGGGTCTGCGTTATACCTGGTAGGTGTCTGGGAATGGCACCACTGTAGCGGTCGAACCCCCCTGAACCCCTCCTGGTTGTTGCAGCTTTGGAAGGCCCTGTATGCTATTTTCACGGTTGTCGACGGCTGTGGTGTGCGGCTCATGCTGAGTTTATGTTTCTTGTTGCCTCCTCTTCCTCCCCCTCCCTGCGTTTTATTTGTTCCATTCTGCGTTACTTTTAGGTTGTATTATGTTTCATCGTGTGTTAATTAGTTGTAAATAGAAAATAAAAAAAAACAGCGGTGAGATCGAGGATCTCGTCGAAAGAAGTCATCTTTGCAAGCTGGGTGGGGTACTTCGATACACATTGCTTGGTTGTGTGTTGTTTGGTTGTTTGAATATATTGTTTGAGTAGGTGTTGTTTCGGTTGTATATTGTTTGAGTATGTGTCGTTTAGGTTGTATGTATAATATGTTGTTTCATTGTACTGGAGGTTTCTTGCCTTGGGTTTTTCCTTGTTTTGCTGTTTCCCTTGCGGTTCTTTTCATTTCTGTCTAGAGATGTTTTACGAATGACTGCCGTCGAAGCTAGTGCTGCACATCGACAGATCGCAGATTCGGCGGTGCAGCAGTAATAAAATGATTTCCACACATACGCGATATTTTATGTACAATTGGTTCAGTTTACCGTCTGAAACATGTTTTGTCCTCCTCGTGTACACGATGTACATCCTGCATGAGGGCACGTATAAAACCCGTATATAGTACACGCGATCGGAGCATCATATAAAGGATGTACGTCCTGCATGAGGACATATATCACCCGTAAGTACGCGCGATCGAAGTACCACCCACTCCTCAGCTAGCAAAGATGAGTTTTGACGAAACCCTCGATAACATCACAGCTGTTGGTATGACGAAGAAACGTCGAAAAAGAAATAAATGCTATTGCATTAGACTACATGCCTGGTACGTATTATTTAATCACCGGAATTTCGTACCCAAAGCGTCTTATTTGACACCACGCCGAACGGAAATATAATACTGGTATCAATTTTGATTTTAGAGACTACACCGGTCGCCCCGGTGGTCTAACTGGTAGCCACGAAGCCTGTAGGGCCGGATGTCGAGGGCTCGATTCTCCCCATGGAGGTTTTTATTCTCAAATGACACCGACTGTCGAGAGCGCATATTATAGCGTGGGTAAGCAAAATTCGACGAAAGTTGACGAGGGAAGTAAGTGCTGAAATCTTCTCGCGATAAAAACCAAGGCAAGAACCGTAGCGGGGGAGGAGGGAGAGGAGCCTACTTTGTGACCCCGGATCTGAGTTACGACTAGGGAGGGAGAAAGGCGGAAGTGCGAAGATAATGAATGGGATGGAAACAAAACAAACAAAAAAAAAAACGGAAATTACATTCATATCAGAGTCAAAACGGTGACTATAACCAACCCTAACCCTATTTTCATGTTATGTAGATTCCAAACGTAGACTGTATTAATGTTAAGCCCTTAAGAACTGGTCCGCCGAATTTGGGGACAAAGTACTTGGAATTAGTGTGGGACATTTTTTCAGTTCTGCATGGGTTAAGCCCTTAAGAACTGGTCCCACGTATTTGGGGACAAAGTATTTGGCGTTAGTGTGGGACATTTTTTTCAGTTCTGCATGGGTTACCCCCTTAAGAACTGGTCCCACGTATTTGGGGACAAACTACTTGGAATAAGTGTGGGACATTTTTTTCAGTTCTGCATGGGTTAAGCCCTTAAGAACTGGTCCCACGTATTTGGGGACAAAGTATTTGGCGTTAGTGTCGGACATTTTTTTTAGTTCTGCATGGGTTACCCCCTTAAGAACTGGTCCCACGTATTTGGGGACAAACTACTTGGAATAAGTGTGGGACATTTTTTTCAGTTCTGCATGGGTTAAGCCCTTAAGAACTGGTCCGCCGAATTTGGGGACAAAGTACTTGGAATAAGTGTGGGACATTTTTTTCAGTTCTGCATGGGTTATAACCCCTTAAGAACTGGTCCCACGTATTTGGGGACAAAGTAGTTGGAGTTAGTGTGGAATAATAGAGTGTTTGCGATAGAAGTAAAAAAAAACGCAAACACTCTAATTTTGTTCAGTACCGAATGGGTCAAGAGGCCAAACCGGGCTTGTATTCATATTCGAGTGCCCGAACAGGGTTTTTTCTACTTGCAAAAATTAAAAAAAAAAAAAACAGCTGTGAGAGATGGAGGATTTCGTCGAACCTCATCTTTGCGTGCTGTGCGTGATTGTATGTACGGTACCTGGTATGTACAGTAGTACTTGTACTACTGTAGCCCAGATTGAAAAATGAGTCACTACATACGTAGTAGGTCTTTTTCCGAAACTTCCCCCGCCGCCTCGACTCGCTCTGTAGCTCCGCGTGATAATGGAATTACTACATAATAGCAGGGTGTTTTTCGAAACTTGCCCCGCCGCCTCGCCTTGCCTCGCATCGCTTCGCCTCGCCTCGAAAAATTATGTATTCCCTCGGCTGCCTTGCGCGCAGCATGGGGCCGCTGCTGGCGACTTCCCTGTCGATGTACCGCCTTCGATCGCTGGAACCCCTTCTAGGGTCGAAAAAGTTCACGGCTTTCGTTGCGGTAACGTCGGTGCTGAGTCTCCCTTTTGAGGCCACTGCAGGGGTGTACTTCGGGACTGTCAGGTGAGAGCCGTCCCCTTGCCAGTAGAGTAGTGTGCGTGTGTGTTCTGTACACTAAACCGTCCTTTCTATTATACCCGTCGACATTATCCAGCACACCCAGCAGTGTCCGTGCCGATTCTTCATCCTAGAGAGAAGCCCGTTATTATGTGGTGTGTGTGTTCACATAAAAGCGTCTTTTCTGCCCGTCGGCATTATCCAGCACACCCAGCAGTGTCCGTGCCAATTCTTTATCCTAGAGAGAAGTCAGTTATTATGTGGTGTGTGTTCTTCACATTAAACCGTATTTTCTGCCCGTCGACATTATCCAGCACACACAGCAGTGTCCGTGCCGATTCTTCATCGTAGAGAGAGAGATACCCAGTTATTCTGTGGCCACAAGACTACGACACCGAGATACACAATACTCTTTGCAATGCACTAAGCAGAGCAGACAGCAGTGCAATTGACATATACGACAGACACGACCTACTTTGCTAGCAATCCAAACTGCTTGAAAGAGAGAAAGTTGGTGTTGAATATCGTATCGATTTTCCCGATATTTATATACGTACCTATATATTAAAATATATCGACCATTCGATATACCAAGTATATCGTTTTTCGAACGTGTTTTGCCCTCCTCCTCCTGGCACCGTTTTTTTTTTTTTTTTTTTTTTTCACGCATGCTACGGCGGTAGAGGTGCACCATATTTTTTTCTGAGCGTGGTCACCTGAGGGGCTCTATACTCATAATGAGTCACCCAAAAACTGTTTTTTTTTTTGGAGGGAAATAGAAGTGCTACCCAATGAAAGATTCAATGGCCGAAGTGAAAAACGAAAGGAACGGTGCTCCGCCTCGAAAGGGATGCGTGGTCAATGGTGAAATGACTAAGTCAAAGCGAAACATGAGAACCCCCCCTCCCCCCCCCCCCCTCGCCCCCTCCCCTCCCCCCCCTACCGTATATGACACTGTATACCACACCCCCTCGGACGAATTTCAACGCTGATTTGCTCGACGACCGGTCAAGCGCTACGGAAAGATCTCGACGAGATGTTCCGAAAGCCGCCTTTTTCGTTGTCTGTGCCCCCCTCGTCATGGAGAAAACTGGCTTTGAAATTTACCCCAGGGGGTGTGATATACACTGTCGTATACGTACCCTCATCCCTCAACCCCCCCCGTACCCCTCTCTCTCCCCCCCCTCCCTCCCTTATCCTGTGGCGTTTATGGGTGCATCAAATTTAGGCTCACGCCCGGACCCCTTCCGCTAGTTTTCGCCCTTCTTGTGGTGTACTACGCCATCGTGCCTCCGTCGAAGCCTCGCTGGTTCGGCGCTCTGGGCATGGAGTTCACGGATAAGGCGTTTACCTTCGTAGTGGCGGGAATGGTGAGACCATGGGGGGAAACGGCGAGAGGGGAAAGGGGGTAGTGGATAGGGGATGGGGGGGGGGGGGGGGG